>PVHP010019740.1:0-31495 GCA_004024765.1 Zapus hudsonius
TTTGGGCAATTAGAGGCCTTATTGAAATTATTGTTTTTTTGTGGGGCTGATGGCTCACCAGATAAAGGTGCTTCCTTGCAATGCCTACAGGCCCAGGTTTAATCCCAGAGTCCCCATATAAAACCAGATAGATGGCACATGGTCTGGAGTTTGTTTGTAGTGGCAGGAGGAGTCCCCGGTGTGCCCATTCTCTCTCTCAAATAAATAGAGATTTATAAAAATATTGCTGATAGTGCTGGGTGTGCTAGCGCATACCTTTAATGGCAGCACTTGGGAGGCAGAGGTAGGAGGATCACTGTGAGTTGAGGCCACCCTGAGACTACATAGTGAATTCCGGGTCAGACTGAGCTAGAGTGAGACTCTACCTCAAAAAAAAAAAAAAAAAAAAAAAAAAAAAAAAAAAAAAAAAAAAAAAAAAAAAAAAAATATATATATATATATGTATGTATTTTTAAAAGTTTGGGAGAATGACAGTGGTTAAAGGTACTTACTTGCAATACCAGCAAGCCTGGATTCAATTCCCAAGCTACCCATGTATACCAGATGCAAAAAGTAGCCCAAAGTCTAGAGGAGTTTTGTAGTGGCAAGAGGACCTGGCATACCCGTACATGCACACACATAATTAAAAATGTATTAAATATTTATTTGCACATGTGTGTATAGTGAAAGTAATACTTTTACCATAATTGGTTTTTCCTGAAGTTTTGACCAAAGATTTGTAATATGCAGTTTACTAAACTATTTGAATTTCCTCAGGAGTTTCACCAGAGGAGGAAGATACTTTTGTTGAAGAACAACAATTAGAAAAAGAGAGGCTGTCGGAAGAGAAAGAGAGGTCAGCATTAACTTAAACACCCAACATGAACTGTTATTTTTCTCTGCCTTTACCAATTAGCATCGGTTTTCTGTATAAAGTCTTGTTCAAAGTGGTTCTTACAAATAACTCGAATAAAGTATTTAAATCTCTAGCTGATGGGCTAAAAGTAGATGTCATTTTTTTTTAAAACTTCAAAGCCTTGTTATGTAGCCCAGGTTGTTCTTGAACTCAAGATCCTCCAGCCTTAGCCTCTGGAATGATAGAATTATAGGCATGTGTCACTATGCCCAGCTCTTATTGGGTGGAAGTATTTGTTTCACTTTTTTTTAAGTTTATTTTTTTCAATGTGTGGTCTCACTCTAGCCCAGGCTGACCTGAAACTTCACTATGTAGTCCCAGGCTGGCCTCCGCCTCATGGTGATCCTCCTACCTCTGTCTCCCCAGTGCTGGGATTAAAGGTGTGTGCTATCACACCCAGCTTCACTGTTTTAACTAACTGATAATCTGTTCCCACCAACACTGAATAATTAGCAAGGGAAAAAGTGAAAGGTATGCAGTAACTATGTTAAAAGAGAATCTGCATCCTTCCTGTATGTGTATATTTTGAATCAACTGATATTTATACATATCTTTCTTTTTTTATAATACTTTATTCATTTTCAAGTAGAGAGAGAGAGAGAGAGAGAGAGAGAGAGAGAGAGAGAGAGAGAGAGAGACCACCCCATGAGTCTGGCTTATGTGGGTCCTGGGGAATTGAACCCAGGGCCTTAGGCACTAGAGGCAAGTGCCCTAACCGCTGAGCCGTCTCTCCAGCCCTTATACATATCTTTCTATAAATTGCTTTCTTGTTGAATATATAGCATATGTATTTCTTTTTATTTTTTTAACTTATAGCATATATATTTTATTATTGATGCAAGCCTAATTTGACCACTTTAATCACAACAGTATTTCCATTTATCAATGTATCGCTCATAATTGTTACAATGCTTTTCTTGTCTATTATATATAAAGTTGAAATGAGCATTCATGCTTATTTATCCTTGCCAATTGTCCTATTGTTTCCTAGATATGAAAGTATGATCCAAAGCTAAGTTCATATAAAACATAGATGGTTGGGAAGAAAGACTAGGTTGCACTTTACAGCCTTTCTCCCTATTATCTCTTTCACACTGGGCGTGATCAATTTTCCAAACTACAATGGGGAAAAGTTATGTTTCATTGTTTCAAATGTACTTTTCTGAATTAGGTTGAGTATGTTACATATTTACTTATTACTGCTTAATTTTTGTGCACTTTTCTTTTGAGTTACTTGGATTTTTAAAAATGTTTTAGAATTTTTGTAAGTAACATTGTTATTGAAGGCTATTAATCCTTTATCTGTCCCATGTGTGATATATTTTTCTTTTTAAGTATATTTTATTATTTATTTGCAAGTAGAGAGAACATATGGAGATGCATGTGCCACTTTGTGCATCTGATTTTATGTGGGTACTAGGGAATCGAACTCGGATCATTAGGTTTTGCGGGCAAGTGCCTTTAACCACTGAGAAATCTCTCTAGCCCCATATTTTCTTTTTATCATAAGAATATTTACTTTGATTTGATTTTCTTTTTTTCTGTTTTTGGTGTTTTAAATCAGGGTCTTCATAGGTAGCCTAGGTTGGCCTTGAACTTGGAATCTTCCTTCCTCAACCTCCTGAGTGCTTGGAATACAGGTGTGTGCTACCATGCCCAGCTGTGATTTGATTTTAATGTCATCAGCCTTATTATATTTAGCCTAACTTTACTAGATTTATTGTCTTATGAGATAATGTATTCTATTTTTCTCCATATTTTTGGGGGTGCAGTGTTTTTCTTTGTGTGTGTGTTTTTCTTTTTTGTTTTCATTTTTTAAAATGTGATGCAAACCAATGGGAATGTACTAAGTGCTACTTAGCAATACAGTTTAGGGTGCAGTCCATCATGATAGAAGGCTTGGTGGCAGGAGCAGTGTGAGATAATTGGTCACATCACATATGTAGTCAGGAAGCAGAGGTGAATGCTGGTGTACTGCTTGCCTTCTCCTTTTGTTTTTTTTTGTTTTTTGAGGTAGGGTCTCACTCTAGCCCAGGCTGACCTGGAATTCACTATGTAGTCTCAGGGTGGTCTTGAACTCACGGCGATCCTCCTACCTCTGCCTCCCGAGTGCAGGGATTAAAGGTGTGCGCCACCACGCCCGGCTTAAAATAAATGTTTTAAGAAAAGATGAAGTTGTAAAAATAAATCACCAAGTATAGATTTATTTATTTAGTTAGCCATCTGGTTATTTAGGTTTTGTCTGACACAGAATCTTGCTGTGTACTCCAGGCTGCCCTTGAACTGAACATCTTCTCACCTCAGCTGGCATTGTAGGTAGATGCCACCATGAGCAGCTCTTTTAGTTTTTTAAATAAACCAATTATTAGGAGTTATGTTAGTGGGAAAAGAATGTAGAGGATAGGAAGAATTAAGCTTTCAGAATGTGATAGCTAAATGTTGCTTTGAAATTTATTACCCACATTATTGCAACCTAAACATTATTGTGATCACCTAAAGGGAAAGTCACTGTCATTTTCTTATGTAAAAGATGTCACAATCATACATATGACTGTTATAGTCAGTCACATGCTGCTGGGATGAATCTCTAAACCAGGCACAGTTTATGGAAGGAAAAGGTTTATTGAAGCTGTAGATCCAGGGCATTTCTGTAATAGTGAAAGAGGCTGGCCCTCTTTCAAAGGTCCAAGCAAAGAGAGTAAGAAGCCATCGCCAACACCACATACAAAGAACAGCAAACAGGCAGGGGCCCAGGGAGAGAAATCTATATAACCTTAGGTTGGGGTCTTGCAACTCTTTCCCAGACTTGTTTACCCCCTGAGTTTCTGGAATTTCCCTCCTGTGCTTCCCTCCCTGGAAGGATAGTTTATTTCTAGCTTTCCTAAGCCTTCTTACATTCTGCACCCTACTGAGAGGTCTGCCTTCCTGTAATCAACCTCAGAGACCCAAGATTACTAAAAAAGGTCAAGTTGACAACAAAATTTAACCATCACACTTGTGAAATATAGAGGTAGTCATTGTAACTATTAATCTCTAGGAAGATAGTTTCTTTTCCAAAAGCTGTAACTCTGTCTGGTTCTCTTACCCTTACTTCACTGCTTTCTTAGAAAATACCTTTCATACTGCTTATAAATAAGCCTGCCAACCTGAGTTTGATTCCCCAATACCCACAAAAAGCCAGAAGCAGAAAATACCTTTTATGGTATTTCAGTCATTCCCCAAAGTTGTCATTTCTGTTTTCTATCTTGTATATATGTTCAAGATTAATTTTTCATTTCTTTTCTCAATTGGATCATTATGTTAATAGACAAAAATTACATGAAGAGTGGCTGCTGCGGGAGCAGAAGGCACAAGAAGAATTTGAAGCAAAGAAGAAGAAAGAAGAGGCTGCTAGAAAATGGAAGGAACAACAAGAGGTAGAGTATGACTTAACCTGGAAGCTAAATGAAATAAGTAGCATTAAGAGTTGCAGGTTGCACTTGGGAGGCTGAGGTAGGAGGATTGTTATGAGTTTGAGGCCCAGCCTGGAATTACAGAGTGAGATCCAGGTCAGCCTGGGCTAGAGTGAGACCCTACCTCATAAAAAAAAAAAAAAAAAAAATAAGGAGTTACAGGTTGTGGGGCTGGGATACAACTCAGTGGTGGAAGTTTTGCTTAGTATCTGCAAAGCTCCTAGCAGAGGGGGCAGGATTTTCATATGTTGCACTTGACATTTTCCAGTAGTTTATTCTGTATGTTAAATGTTTTACAAAGAACAAGTCTGAAAATAAATTCTCTTTTCTTTTTTTCTTTAAAGAGAAAGTTAAAGGAAGAATGGGAAGAACAGCAGAGAAAAGAGAGAGAGAAGGAGGAGCAGAAATTACAGGAGAAGAAAGAAAGAGAGGTGACTCCTGCCATAGGAGGCTAGAGCTTTGCGTATCTTCTTGGTGCACATGCGTGCATGGGAACAGTCTGCAGTGGTTGATATTTTTGTTGTTTCATTTGTTTGAAAAGAGTCATTGATTTAGTTTTGAAATAGACCATTTTCCTTATGACGCTCTTTGGATCTGTACAATGGGGGAGTCCTTAAATGAAGATTGCCTTCTGCTTTACTCAAGTGATCCTTTATTTCAAAGATTGGCAAACATTTTCTTTACAGGGCCAGTTAGCAAGTACTAGGCTTTGATGGTCTTTAATGGCCTCTGGCAAACACCCAACTCTGCCAGTGTACCCTGAAAGTAGATGTAGATAGGACTCAAGTGAATGGATGCGCTGTGCTCCAGTAAAATATTTCTTTAGAATGGGGGTCCTGCTTTGTACTCTCACCACTCTGGGGCAAGCAATGCTTTTCTGAGACTCTATTGCATGTGTGTTGATATCTTTAGAAAAGAATAGTTTGTATAGATTCCACATATACTTATTTATGTTCATAAGAAATAAATAGTTTGTAGACACCCTAGCAAGAATTACTTGATTTAACTTTGTCAGGATTTCAAATATTGAGGAATTAAGAAATACCTTTGTCACCAAATCAGAACTTCTTTTCTAACTTTTGCTATAAGGACATGGCATTTGGTTGGTTGAAAGAATTCTAGGGCACTCTTTCTGAGAAGCCCATGCCCACTCTAGGGTGTTTATTACTGTGTTTTTGTTACATGTTTCTCTCCCTGATTAATGATCATTTTCCATAATCATATCCAACGTAGCTACAAAAAGGAAGAAAGAAATTCTATAATGTTTATATGTATCTCTTCCAGGATTTTTTTAAAAGCTGGCTTGTTTTACTGGTATTCTATAACAATGTATTATTTCAAGGATAACACAGCTCATCTTTCCTTGACTGATTCATGAGGATGTATCTTTTTTGGAATATTGCTACATATGGATAGCATACAATTTCATAGTTCACTTTATAGTGCGGAGAGATGTATGTGTTTACAGCTTAGTCAGGTAGAAGACAAGCATCGTTCACTCTTTGTCTTGTGTGTCTCGGACAGCAATTCTAATGCAAAGTGTTGAGCCCTTGTTTGAGAACTGCTTTCCAGATGAGGCAACATCAGGTTAGGTTTTTGGGGTACAAAACTCCAGTCTGACATATTTTACAGAGATGAATTAGTTCAATGTTAAAAGTAAAATATTTATGAACTAAGCTCTTCCAGGGACCAGATCAAAGTTAAGGTTTCTTTGTAATGCATTTTGTTTTAAAGGTAGCCTAGGGAGGCAAGAAGGAACAGTGGGTAAAGTGAGGTCAATGCTAAGCATAAATGAAAGGAACAGTCCATAGGTATTTCTGCTGTGTGCTTGGCACCTCTCTGGTGGACAGAGATAGAGCAGTGAAAAGCAACAGTCCCTGTTCTCATTGAGCTTCCTAGATGGGAGGGTCAGAGGGTAAGCAAGCAAAGCAGATCTTTTCAAAGATAGTAAGGTAATGTTATGTGGCATAAGGAAATATAGCAAAGTTATATGATACAGTTATGGGAGAGAGGAGTAAGTATGTAGATTTCTGCCTGACACTGGAGTACGGGGACCTTGGGAAGAAGTGGCCTGGTGGTGGATAGAAGGCCAGGGTGCCTAAAACTGGGAGACCACAGGAAAGTGGGCACGGGCAGGAGAGGAGATCAGGAGAGTGGGAAAGGGTAGAAGGAGTTTGATTTTATGGCAAGTATAATGGAAGAAAATTGAGGGGTTGTTGTTTAACCATTCATATTATCACCTCCAACATATCATCCTAACTTAATGTACAGGGAATAGGGACGAGAGCAAACAGCATCGTCACTTAAAAAGCTGGGTAGGAGATAATGGTGGCTTGGATGTGGGTAGTGCTTAAAAGTAGTCAGATTGCACAGATTAGGTGGTGTTGGAGGCAGTTAAACAGGACTCCAGCTGGTGGGATGGATGGAAGGGAGAAGGAAAGGGAGAATTAAAATCATATTTTTGGTGGGTTTATATTTTTACAAATGGGCTAATGACAGTATCAGCTATGGAGAAGGGGTATTTAGGTGGATGGGAGGGATAGCATAGAGGAATACAAGAGATTTATTTTGGAGGTGGGTGTAGTTTAGTGGTAAAAGTGTACACTTAGTACAAGTAAGGCCTTGAGTTTGTTCTCTAGCACTGCCCTCTTCCCCCAAAAGGCTTCTGTTTTGAGCCCACTAAGTTGGACTCTTACAGACCAAGCAGAGTTATAAAGTAAGCAGCTAGACAGAGGTCTTACAGGTTGCTTTGGGGAGCTAGCTGTTGTAGTCACTCATACGCCACTGGGATGAATCGCCAAACCAGGCACAGTTTTGGGAGGAAAGTATTTAATGAAGTACCAGATCTAGGGGATGTTTCATAATGCCCCCTTTCACAGGTCTAAGCAGAGAGAGAAACCTATCCACATCAACTCCAAAAGCAAGCTAGCACACTCCACCAGCAAATTGTAAACTCTGCAGAGCCCAGACTGCTCTTTCCATATCTATGGCTAGAATTTCAGATCCACCCCAGACACACTTTAAGGCTGGAGCCTAGGAGTCCAGGCCAAGGTGACACCTCCTCCAGCAGAAGGCTGGAGACAAGTCACAAACTTGATAAACTTAATAAACTGTTGAATCTATCGGGGTGCACACCTTTAAATTATCACACTATGGAAGAAAGGTCTGTGGAACATAACTTTAAGAATCAATTAGGTAGAAATTTACTGCCAGTTTGCAAGATTACCTTTATTAAAGGTTTGAAATATTTTTATAGCCTAATTATTGTATCCTATTTTAGTTTCTGTTAAATGGGATGTTTAACCTAACATTTTTATAATAGTAATTAAAACTTTACAATCAAGAATATGGTGTTTATGTAGAAATATACTAAATATTATTAAAACTATTATAGAAAAATATTTTACAATGAGATTTATTCAGAATCTATATTTCAGTAAAAATTCTAAGCTAGCCAGATGTGGTGGCGCACACCTTTAATCCCAGTACTTGGGAGGCAGAGGGAGGAGGATCACTTTGAGTTCAAGGCCAGCCTGGGTCTACGTAGTGAATTCCAGGTAAGCCTGGGCTAGAGGGAGACCCTACCTCAAGAAGAAAATCCTAAGCTATATATCTTTTGAAAGCTTATTGGGAGATCCATGCTTATAAAGTAAAAAGAAAAACCCAAAGTCTTCTGAGGGGTATGTATGTGTGTGTTTGTTAACTGTTATATCTAGATTCTTAACTAATGACACCAGACATGACTTGCATGACTTCCAGGTTTTCATTAGTCCTATGTTTGCACCACTTATAGGAAGCTGTGCAGAAGATACTGGACCATGCTGAAAATGAGGTATTTTTAAAACCTTTCATTAAGAATTTGAGATAGTTCCTCAGCCTTCTTCCCTGTCCTCCATAGCTGCATGTGGTGGTGTACTCTTGTAATCCCAGAGGTTGAGGTAGATGGATTGCTACAAGTTAGAGGTCAGCCTGGGCTACATGCAGAAACTGTCTTAAAAAAAAAAAAAGATCAGACTGCCCACGGAGGAGGATACCCAGCTGATTGGGCATGGGGGAGAGAGGTATTGGGGAACTGGGGATAATAACTCATTGTTTGCCCACTAAATAATGTAACTCATTACGAACAATAAAAAAATAATTTGAGAGCAATTGATATTTCATTAGAAACAACAGCATAGTCATAGGAGTTTTGAGGGAGGCTATTTAGATCATTCCTGTGGCCCTTCAGTGAATGTGGCAACAGCATTTTATTGATCATCAGAAACAAATTGTATTAAATCACCCCACTTTTCCGGAGTCCTTAAAGTGTGTGTAAGCCACATCACCTACTGCTGGCCCCCAATTGTGAGCTTCTGTTTATTCAGAGTAACTTGTACTTCTCTCTGGTGGCTCCCTAAGTCACAGGACCCTTCCCAGAATGGATAGACTGAAAGCAAGCCTTGGTGGTTGCCTCCAGTAGCATTAGTGACTTGGAGGCAAGAGAAAGCCAGCTCATTTTGTCTGTATTCAGAGATTTATCTTGTAAAGTCTGGATTCCTTGTAACTTAAGCATGAATGTCTGTTTCTAGTTTTGATAAAAGTATTTCACTATTTTGGGAAACATTTATTTTTTCATGAGCTTTTACGCCATCAGTAAAGTCATGTTTGTTTGTTATTTGTTTGTTTTTTAATAGTTGGAAAGTGGTGGCATCTGGCAGAACCCAGAACCACCTGCAGATGTTAGAATACTGGAGAATGATCGGGCCAATTGTCCATTCTACAGTAAAACAGGAGCTTGCAGATTTGGAGATAGGTAAGGAATTTTGCCTTGCCTTGTCAGAGTGCAATGATTTCAGATGTCAAGGTTTGAGAGTTGTTCTTCTGGAAGACGCATGGCTTCAGCTTGACATGCTAATCAGGTGTGCACTGCTTTCTTGCTACTTCTTCATCTGCACAGCTCTTCACCTTTTCAATGTTTTTTTTTTAAATTTTTGCAAGGAGACACAGAGAGAGAAAGAGAATGGGCATGCAGGGCCTTGTTTTACTGCAAATGAACTCCCCATGCATGCAGTGTGACAAGTTTGCATCTGGCTTTACATGGCTACTGGGAAATTGAACCAGGACCAGCAGGCTTTGCAAGCAAATGCCTTTCACTACTGATCCATCTTCCCAGCCCTTCTTGGTTTTTTAATATGGAATTCATTTATTCTTATAATTTCTATGGATGTACTTCTTTGTTTTGTGCTGTTATAGCAAAATAACTGAGACTGGGTGACTTATAAAGAACAGAAATGTATGTTTCATAGTTCTGGAGGCTGGAAATCCAAGATTAAGCAAGATGGCATCAGATTTGGTGTCTGCTCTCCATTTACAAGATGGCATCTTGTCATTGAATATATGCCTTTAGACCAAAATTCTTCTGCTTCTGTGCCCAGAATTCTTAGATTTGACTTTCATGGTATTCTGAAAGTCTTGCAATTTCCACTCATACCTTCTGATGAATTTATCTTCTACCTTGTTGGAATGTTTCAAATCTTCCAACTTGTCTTTAGGCTTAGATATTCCATCTGCTTCTTGAGCTATTCTATTGATGAGGCTTTTATGGAGGGATTTTGTTGTTGTTTTATGAGGGTAGTGTTTCACTCTAGCCCAGGTTAGCATTGAACTCATGACATCCTCTTACTTCAACCTCCTAAGTATTGGGATTATTGTCATGAGCCATAATGCCCAAGTACTATTTGGAGTTTTATGTTTGATTTATTTTATTTTTCATTTCCAGTATTTCATTTTTGTTTCTATTGCCTTACTTATATCTTGCATTGACCTGCTTATTTCATTCATTTAATTTCCTGTGTTCTCTTGGGATTTCTTCAGGAGTTTATTTTCTTGATTCCTTTGACTTGTTTGAAGAGACATATAATCATTCTTTTGACATCTAAACCATTCTTCCTGGAGGCCTTTACTGTGGATTTCATAATTTTAGGGGGTTTATGTTCCCTTGATTTCCTTGTGTTTCTTATATTACTGCATTAAGATTTCCACATCTAGGGTTATTTCATTGGTTGGATTTTGTTTATTTTCTTAGCTATATTAGAGGTGTACAGTTCAGAAGTTACAGCCTCAGTCTAGGAGCTCATGGTACCTGGTATGGTCTCTTTATTACTCTCAGAGTATAATACTAACAGCAGACCAAAGCTGGTGGATATGTCTGCTATGTGAATGTCATAGTAGCAGATTACCTACCAACAATTGTCCCTTTGACTTTAATAAATGTTGGTGGATGAATGAGAAAAGCTGATATGGTGTATGCTAGGATTTTGGCTACATAGAATTGGACGGGTGTAGAGGGGTTGAGATGAGGACTAGTATTAACTTTGTAAAATATGGAAGTGGCAAAATGTATCTGGGACAGGAAAGTTGGGATACTGCTAAATTCTATGGATTTTAGAGGTTGTCAAAGCTTTGGAAGGTTGTAGTTGTGGAGAATAAGGAAAGGGGTCAGAAAAAGAGGTTGGAAAGCTGTGGAGAAGTTGGAAAAAGAGGGAAAGTATATGAGTTATATGTACTCATGTGGGAAGAGTAGTAGAGAGATCACTGTAGTAGACTGGGTAGAGAAAATTACAGAATAAATCTAAAATCCAACTGAGCAATATACAAACACAAAGCCAACATAGCATACATATGTGCAGGAGTAATTTTATTTTAAAGGCATAAAAGATCAAAAATGACAAAAATTAATTTTAACATACAATTGATTTAATGAGTCAAAGTGAGTCGGGGGCATGGCACACCTTTAATCCCAGCACTTGAGAGGCAGAGGTTGGAGGATCACCATAAGTTCAAGGCCACCCTGAGACTACATAGTGAATTCTAGGCCCGTGGGATGGTTTTGAATTCTTTCTCTCTCTATGATGTCTGTGATGTTTCTTTAGTAACCTGCCATGATATGGAAGGTATGATTAGTACTTCCAGTTGAAATCTATATAACTAGATTAGGAGATCAGCCCCATTGCCTTTTTTTTTTAAAAAAAAAATTGTTGCTGAGACATTCTCCCAGCCCCAAGTCCTGTTATGTTTTGAAGTGAGTCTCTGTCTCACTTATACTGAGTGCTGAAAATGGTTCCCTCCTTGCTGCATTATGGACTTTTCTCAACTGGCTAGATTTGGCAAGGTTTTGGATCAGTTGGTCTTGCTGCTGTGGGGGGAGGGGAAGGGGCTAGTGGCAGCCTTTGGCTTCCTGTCATCTTTGGAGTTCCAGGTGTTGGTTTATGGTAGAGGTGAGATTGTGAAATACTGTCTGGAGGTGTTCCTGAAGAGCTCAGCTGGTCCCCCAGTCTTCTTCTAGTTCTGATTTTGCAAGGCTGATGTGAGTGGGGAGAAGCCCTTCCCTGTAGTGTCCAAGGCTCTCACTGGGGCCACTTGTGGACCAGGAGAAGCACTTCCCAGTGGCTAGCTATATTCTGGCTCTCTTTTCCCTTTCCTTGGTTCACACTGACTGGCAGCAGCTCCTTCCTGCTTCTCTGTAGGGATCTCACCTGGCTCATTAAGTTACATATCTTGTCCCTTACTAAAAATGAAGAAGAGTGTTGCAGTCAGCCACAAGCTGCTGGGATGAATCTCCAAACCAGGCATAGTTTGTGGGAGGAAAGAATTTATTGAAGCTATAGATCCAGGGGAAGTTCCATAACAGTGAAAGAGACTTTTCCCCTTTCACAGGTCCAGGCAGAGAGAGAAACTCATCACCAATACCGAGCGCACGTGAGCACACACACACACACACACGCAAAACATGCAGGGGGCAAGCAATGTTCACTGGTATTTTCATTATTCAGTATTCATTATTTTTATTGTTACTATTGCCATTATTCTCTGAGATTCTCTTGTTCCTTGCTCTTTTTAAAAGAAAATATACATAAGACACCTGGAAACTTGGTGTTGAACTCTTTAGTCCTTTAGCAAATATTTGAATGCCTACTATATACTGGTAATGGTGATGATTTATCATGTGGCATATTTATATGTGAAGAAGTTATAGTAGACAAATAATTCCTCATGGCAAGTGAATTTGTCTGAGGCAAAATTTAGTTATTATATACTCATTCTGTGGAAGAGAAAATCTAATCAGAAGCTTAATGTCTTTTTGGTCTAAAAAGGGATATGAAGAAATATCTCACATGATATAAACCAGAATCTCAGAATCTTGGGTGTCCCTGGTTTTGGGATATCCTCAGTTGTTATCAGTATGTACCATATTATGCTCAATATGTAACATCTTTCATATTTAATGGCTAGGTTTGTAGGTGTTCAGGATACTTGTTAAAGGACTTGAGGAATGTGGCAGGTGATAGACTCCCTTTGAGGAATTAGAGACTAAAGGAAGGAGTCCTTGGTACTTTTTGAAGCATTTCTAAAATGTGTATGTAATCTCAAGAAGAAATAGTACACAATGATCAGTACAAAACATCCCCCACCAAAGAAGGGTGCTTAGCAGATGACCTTCCGGAGAGAGCTGAGACACAATTTCAGTTCATATTTGTGTGGATAGTTGAACCAAGTTTCTGTTGATGGTTTTCCAGCTTGCAGGATCTTGTGTTTATGATACATCTCTTGTTTACAATAGGTTTCTTGTTTATGATATGTCTCTAACACTTCCTTGAAATCTAAGACTTGTGAAAGGCAAATTCTGGATTCTCCTTTAGGTGTGAGAGAAAGGGAGATGTTCTAAATAGTTTGAAAAGCTCTGTCTGTGGACAGGCAGTTCCTTTTGAAAAGGGAAGTGACCGTTCAGATTCTCAGACCTCATCTCTGAAGTCATTCAAAGAAATAATGACAGTGTTCAAATTCGTTAGTGCTTGTTTTTATTTTCATAGGGATTCATCATTGCAACTCTGAAAATGTGTGAGCAGCTTGGCTATTTTCATTGTTTAAGTAATGAATTGTGGCAAACAATTCTGAGAAATTAGCAGTTATGAAACCCAGCACTGTCCTTGTAGACACTGTTCTGTTCCCCTTTTATGGAACAGTGGCTTGCTCCACATAATACTGAGGGATCTTTTCCCTTAAGGTTTGCAGATTTCAAAGATAACTTCCTGGGCTGGTGAGATTGCTCGCAGTTAAGGCACTTGCCTCCAGTGCCTAAGGCCCCAGGTTTAATTCCCCAGGACCCACATAATCCAGACCCACAAGGTGGTGGCCCTGGTGTGCTTGCTCGCGCTCTCTCTCTCTCTCTCTCTCTCTCTCTCTCTCTCTCTCTCTCTCTCTCTCTCTCTCTCTGCTTGAAAATGAATAAATAAAATATTTTAAAAAAACAAAGATAACTTCCTTCCCTGTCCCCATTTCTCCCTCCCTTCCTCTAGGACACAGCCCAAGATGGTCTTGAACTGGTCAGTTTACTTCCTAACTTCCTGAGTAGTTGGGATTGAAGGCATATGATACCAGGCAGAGGAATGCTTCTTTAACCTAAGCATTGTTTTGGCTACTGGCTTTTGTAGTTAGTACCTTTGTAGAATTAATTTTTTTTTTGAGTCACAGTTTTGAAGGGAGTTTTATGTTTATAATTCCTAGAAGAACATAATTACTCAGGAAAGGTAAAACTTTTCCAAGTATTTATTCATACCTTCCCTATTTCAAGAATTAATTTTTAGGGACTCACTACCTGCTAATAAAGGAAAGTGAAAGAAGAAAGGTAGGAGAAAGTGAATTGTAATTGTGCAGTGCTTCTGATTCTAGGTTTTATAGCATGCCAACCAGGAATTAAGCTATAGAATTACTGCCAACAATGAAGATTGAGTGGTTGTCTCTGGAGAGACAAGCATTTTCCTGGTACAAGAGTTTCAGTGTATCTTCTATGTAAATTTGTTGCTGTTGTTGTTGAGATAATGTTTCACTATGTAGTCTAGGCTGGGCTCTGACTGGCAGAAATCCTCCTAAATGCTGGGATTTCAGTCCTGCACCACCATACCCAGCTTCCTATGGAATTATGGATGAAGACATTGAGAAGGAAGATGGACAATAACTTACAGATGCTTTATAACAGTTGAGACATAACCTTCATGAAAATGTATCTTTTTAAAATTTATTTATTCATTTTCAAGCAGAGAGAGAGAGAGAGAGAGAGCGCACAAGGGCCACCACCTTGTGGGCCTGGCTTATGTGGGTACTGGGGAATTGAACCCAGGGCCTTTAGCACTGGAGGCAAGTGCCTTAACCACTGAGCCATCTCTCCAGCCCGAAAATGTTTCTTATAGTGACTTTTGACAAATTATTGTGTACTACTTTTAATGTGAAATGTAGTGATTCTGTGAAGGACAAAGATAGTAAGTACTGGAAAGTCTCCTTTGAGAGAAAAAGAGGAATAATCAGGTATATCTGATGGTTCATTTAGGCAACCATACCATTTGTTGACATCCTTGGTCTAAGTAACATTCAAGTGTGTATTTTGTGGTAATCTGACTTGATTTAAATACTGGAGTACCTAGCATGCTCTAAAGCAATGGTTCACAAACGTGTGATCATCAGGACCAGGACCAGATAGTGAATTACTTGGAAAATATGATCGGTCTGTTGCAGTTACTTTTCCTTGCTGAGACAAACACCCAAACAGAAAGAGCTTATGGGAGGAGAGTGTTTATTTCAGGTTTACAGAGTCCATGTGAACACCATCAATGGTGGAAGAAGCTGGCTCAATTCCATAGATCGTAGCAGAGAAACAGTACCAAACAGCCAGAGCTCAAATTGCTCTGAACATACCTTAGGGCTGGACTTAAAATCTGCTCCCAGTGACTCACCTTGCAGCAGGCTGCTGGATACTTAAGTTGCAAACTTAATAAAAAAAAATACATCAGGGGCTGGAGAGATAGGTCAGCGGTTAAGGCACTTGCCTGCAAAGCAGAAGGACCTGAGTTCATTTCCCCAGTACCCACGTAAAGCCAGATGCATAAGGTGTCACATGCATCTGGAGGCCCTGGTGTGCCCATTCTCTCTTCTCCGTCTCTCAAATGAAATAAAATAAAAATACATCAGGCTATGGGGTACCATATATTCACATTCAAACCACTATAAGGTCTGATCACATGTTCTTGGGCAGGATCCTTCTTGGAACAGAGGAGATAGCTTACAAGCATGAGGACTTGAATTTGATCCCTAGTACACATTTACAATGCCATAGGCATACTCCTATAATTCCAGCACTGAAAAGGTGAAGATAGAGGAGGATCCCTGGAGCTCACTGACCAGCCAGTTTAGAACTTGTCTCAAAAAAGAAAAAAAAGGACAGCATTTCTGAGATGACACCTGAGGTTGAGGCTGTCCTCTCCTCCACATGGCACATGCACATACATACACAGGACACATTTTAAAAAGAAGAAATGTCACTTCTTACTAGACTTGCTACCACAGCTTTAGACTCCTTTTTAACGTGGTGATGTCTCCTAGTTGGCTTTTCCATGGTAGCTAGAGAGCGTGCCTTCTGAATTGAACTCCAGTTGCATGAGCCACTTTGTGCATCTGGCTTTTCTTGGCTACTGGGGACTTGAACCTGGGCTGACAGGTTTTGCAAACAAGCACATTTAACTGCTGAGTCATATGTCCAGCTCAGGTTTACCTTTTGAATATAGATTTTGGGACTCCACTGGGTTTCCAGACCAAGTAGGGATTTTCCTTAGACAGAGACTCTGGCAGTGTTCTAAAACTGACAAATTCAGACACCTGGGAACTAGGATCAAGTTCACTCAGATCTAAGAATTCTCTCAGCAAAGTTTTTAAAAATATTTATTTACTTGCAAGCAGAGAGATATATACAAACAGAAAGAGAGAGGGAGGGAGTATGAGCACACCAGGGCCTCTAGCCACCTCAAATGAGCTCCAGATGCATGTGGCACTTTGTGCATCTGGCTTATGTGGGTACTGGGGGAATTGAACCTGACTCCTTAGGCTCTGGAGGCAAGCACCTTAATTGCTGATCCACTTCTCCAGCCCTCTGAGCAAAATTTGGACCTTATTAAATTGGTTTCTTATTTAATTCTGTATTTGCTTCATACTTGTGAAATGTGGATTCACTTCCAGCCAAGTTGAGTCCTGCTCTGTCATTACTACTTGGGAACATGGGTCTAATTACAAGGTCTTTGAGTAATCCAGAAGATCATTTTGAAAATAAGTTCTACATTAGTAAATATTGCTTGAAGATTTCTGAGCTGGGAAGGTGTGTGCTATACATATTACTGAGAGTAAGGGTGATTAAGTATTTAGGCATTTCAGGTCCATTGTTTATCTTAACTATTTATTGACACTTTTCACAAATATGAACAGTATGCCATGATCATAATCCCCTTTCACAACCCTCTCTTTTCCCCCTTCTAGCCCTCCACCACTGAATCCCTACTTCTTTCGAACTACTCCCTTCTCTTCTTCCTCCTATATTTGGGGGGAGGGTTCGAAGTAGGGTCTCTCTCTAGCTCTGGCTGACTTGGAATTCACTATGTAGTCTCAGTGTGGCCTGGAACTCATGGTAATCCTCCTACCTCTGCCTCCCAGGTGTTGGGATTAAAGGCGTGCACCATCACTCCCAACTCTCCTGTTTTATGCCTTCATCAAAGAGCCATCCATTTCCCTCCAAATTTTATAATTATGTTTTTCCTTACCGCTGAATAGAACTTTATTGTATAAATGTACATCTTCGTTATCTATTCATCAGTTGAAGGGCCTCTGGGCTGGTTCCATTTCCTAGCTATTATAAACATGGATGAGCAAGTATTTAAGATTATGAGTAGAATCCTTAGGGTATAGGCCAACGAGTGGTATAGCTGGGTCATATGGTAAATCAAAAATTTCTAGCTGTCTCAGGAACCTCCACACTGATTTCCACAGTGCTGTACCAGTTTACATTCCCACCAACAATGAAGAAGGGTTACTCTTTTACCACATCCTTGCCAGCATTTATTGTTTTTTTTAATAATAGCTACTCTGATAGGAGATGGAATCTCAAAGTAGTTTTAATTTTCATTTTCCTGGTTGGTAAAGAGGTAGAACATGCTTTTATATGTTTATAGGCCATTTGTATTTTTTTTGAGAACTCTCTATTCATTTCCATAGCCAATTTTTTGATTGGGCTGTTTGATTATTTATTCGTTTTTTTAAACTTTATTAAAATAGAGTTTATTTCACGTGTAATATTTTTGTTTCTCCACCATTTCCATGTCTGACCACTACTTCTGTGTCCTACCATAACATTTCATACATACTTAAACCAAGCAGGGTGGTGGAGTTCCATCTTTAAAAACTAAACAGGCATTTTCAGACAATACATTCTTGGAAATGGAACTTGGACAATATTTATCAAACATGGTAGAGAAAGTTCTCACTTTGCATTATAGAAAAGACAGCCAGACATCAACTGTTACAGAAATGAAGACGGAAAATTTTAAGAACGGTTTAAACTTTCTTAAAGAAACTTCCTCCACTGCCAGAGATCTTGAATAGCCTCCTGGTCAGTCATCTGGAAGCAATTCTTCACATAACTGACAAACTTGGCTTCCACTTTGGGAAGAGAACCACCCTTTTCTATACTTGCTTGCATTTTTGCTTTAAATGTCTTCAACAGAAGTAGGTCCTTTTGGTGTTTTAGTTTGTTTTTTCCTGTTTTTTTGAAGGCTTCTTGATGTTTTGATCTTGGTGTTGATGGTTTTGAGTCTTTTACATTCTGGTTTGATTTTTGTGTGTTTTTGGCTGGAGTATCTCATACAGACTTCTTCACTGGAGCTTTTTCTTCAGCTTCATCATCATCAAAATCATCGTCATCATCATGTTCATCATCCTCATCTTCATCTTCATCCTCATCTTCATCAGCAAGTTTTACTTTTTTCTGTGGAACCTTTGTACCACCGCCAGAGGCAGATCGCTTTCCAGACATACTTAAGAGTTTGACACCCTCCTCCTCTTCATCTTCTGATTCTGCATCTTCCTCCACAACTACTAAATGCTGTCCAGTAATATGCACAGGCCCTGAACCGCACTTTAACCTTAAGACCACAGGTGGTGTAATTTCAAAGCCCCCAAGAGAAACCGTTGGCTGTACAGACATTTTCAAAGTTGCCAGTGTTACTTTAATTGGATTGCCTTCATAATTCATTGCCTCTGCCTCAACAATGTGCAGCTCATCTTTTGCCCCAGCCCCTAAACTGACCGTTCTTAGTGATAGCTGGTGCTGGTTCTCATCATTATTCACCTTAAAGTGATAGTCTTTGTCCGCCTTAAGTTCACAACTGAAAAGGTAGTTCTGTGGGTGCAGCAGGCTCATGTCCATGTCCATTGAGTCTTCTATGAGGGGCGGCACGCGCTCTGGGGAGAGGATGGATGGAGACAACGATCCACTGCGCCCCTCAGCAGACGCTCAGGACGGAATCACATCAGGGTTCTTTTTTTTTTTTTTGAGCTCTTTGTAAATCTTAGAAATTAATCCTCTGTCAAATGTATAGCTGACAGAGATTTTCTCCCATTGGGTAGGTTGCCTCTTTGCTCTGTTCACAGTGTCCTTTGCTCTACACAATGTTTTTTTTTAGAAAAAAAAATTTATTGATAGCTTCCATACTTATACACCATAAGTCATTATAATGCCTTCCTGCCCTCCCTCATATCTCCTCCCCCTCTCAATTAGTCTCTATTTTGTTTCGGTGTCATCATCTTTTCCTCCCATAATGTGCGGGCATTATCAGGCACCTGTGGAATCATGACTATCAAGGCCATTTTGTGTCTGGACGTTTGCGATGTAAGCAGTCATTTGGCTCTTACAATCTTTCCTCCACCTCTTCCAAACTAGACACTGAGCCTCGGGAAGTGTGATAGAGATGTCCCAGTGGTCACCACCATCTGAAAAAGAGAAGCATTTCTAGACAGGTGTTAGAGTAGCATTATTATATATGGCTGTGCTCATTTTTTTAAAGTGTAAGGCAGTTTGGTTGGCATAATATATGCATTTGGCCAGACAACAGCCAGTGTTACTCCCTTGGGCGCATGACCTCTCTCACCATAGGCTTTTTTTCTAGGTCTTCAGTACCAGGCATGTATTCCCTCCTGTGGAGTGGGCCTCCAGTTCAATTAGAAAAAGCTTTTTAATTTCATGTGGTCCCAGTGGTTGATTAGTGGTTTTACTTCCTGAGCAACTGGGGTTATGTTCAGAAAGTCCTTGCCTAGACCAGTATGTTGAAGTGTTTCTCCTACTTTTCCCTCTAGCAATTTCAGAGATTTAGGTCTGATATTAAAGTCTTTGATCCATTTGGACTTGAGTTTTTTGCATGGAGAGAGATAAGGATCTGTTTTCATCCTTCTACATATAGATACCCAGTTTTCCCAGCACCATTTGTTAAAAAGGTTGTCTTTTCACCAATGAATATTTTTGTCAAAAATCCTATGGGTGTAGCTGCCTGGGTTTGTATCAGGGTCTTTTATTCTGTTCCATTCATCTACGTGTCTGTTTCTGTGCTAGTCGCATGATGTTTTTGTTACTATGGTTCTGTAATATATCTTAAAATCAGGTATGGTGATACCACCAGCCTTATTTTTGTTGCTCAGAATGGCTTTGGCTATTTGAGTTTTCTTGTGCTTCCAAGATTGGCATTTTCACGATATTGATTCTTCTAGGCCTGGACTTTTTTTAGTTAGGAGCTTATGTTTTGTTTGTTTGTTTGTTTGATTTTTTAAGGCAGGGTCTCTTTCTAGTCCAGGCTGATCTGGAATTCTCCATGTAGTTTCAGGGTGGCCTCAAACTCATGATGATCCTCTTACCTCTGCTTCATGAGTGCTAGGGCTTATGGTGTGCACCACCACACATGGTGGTTTTTTTTTGTTGTTGTTTGTTTGTTTTGTTTTGTTTTATAACTGCTTTGATCTCAGTGTTTTTTATAGGTTTGTTTAAATGGTTTATCTCATCTTGCTTTAATTTTGGTAGGTCATATACATCTAGAAAATCATCCATTTCTTTCAGACTTTCAAATTTTGTGGAATTTATGATTTTTTTAAAATTTCATTGGTATCTGTTGTGATGGTGCCTATTCTATCTTTAATTTTATTAATTTCCATCTCTTCTCTCTTTATTTTGATCAGTTTTGCTAAGGGTTTGTCAATCTTGTTAATTTATTTTTTGTATGTTTTTTTTAATTTTTAACATGTTTATTGTCAATAATTAGATACATTGTATGAGCAAATCTTGTGATGATACCCCCATTTTCCTCCTCTCTGTCCCCAAACCTTGGTGGGCATACTGGATCAGTCCATCGGGTAGAGGGTTATGAATTGCACAAGAGTTAGCCAGTTCCCCCTTCGCCCCATTGTGTATTGTTGCTGAGGAGGGTGATGTCTCTGGATATTCTCCTCCACCATGGCTCTTGCAGTCTTTCTGCCCCCTCTTTCACTCAGTTTCCTGAGTCATAGTGGGTGAGATTTAAGTCTGCTTTATTGTTGAGATTATAAGTGTCTCTGTACTTCTGCTTTGGGTTGTGTTGGGTATTGTTGGTGTCTGTCTCCATTGACTTTTCATGGGTTATCTGACTTATTGTGGTGATAGATCTTTTGTTTACCTCAACACTTTTTCATAGGTTTCATTTGGCCAGGGGTGGTTCATCTCCTGCCAGGATGTCAGCCAACATTCCATGTCTTGTTGGTGGAATTGGGTTCTTGCTGCCTTCTGAAAAATACAAACAGAATCTCCATCGGAGAGTGAGATCAGTATAGGTTAAAGGAGACACACATTGCTAATTTGGTGAGATTCTAATGGGTATAGCATCTTTGTAGATATCTAGTCGTGGGGATTTCCCCTTGGAGACTGGGTTCTTGGTCCCCAAAAGATTTTGCCATGGATCCCAGTTCCAGTTAAGGGTTCCTTGCCACTGAGTGGATCTCTTAGCAATCAGTAAGCCATTGATTACCCCTCTAGGTTTAACACCACTATTGCACAGATGAGCACCTCTTGACTTGCTGGTCTCTTCCATATAGCAGTGTGCTCAGCATTCTCGTGACATCAGTCAGCGTTGTTTATCAGTGGTCTCTGCTTTCTTCAAATATCATTGAACAATTTCCCCTGGCAGCTCATATAACGCTTTCCAGTACTACACATGCTACTGTCTAGGGGCTGGTTACCATTCTGAATCTAGCAGGTTCTCTCGATATTGTGTGACGGACACTCTGGTATCTTCTGCAATAGGGTCTTACCTTTGGCCTGGGGTGGGTATTCAAGAGCTTTGACATAAGCCTGTCTTGTTTTGGGGATCTCGTGGGTCTCTTTGATCAACAGCTCAGGGTGGGAAGTAACCAATGATTGGGACAGGGAGTTACAGGCCAGAGCAATTTGTCCTGGGGTTAGGCTTCCTCCCACTCTATTCTTGGCCCCTCTTACCACTTGATGCCCATAGCTTCCTCAAGAGCTTACTGTATGAAAGTAAGGATTTTATGGTATCAATGGTATCGGTTTAGCTTATTGTGTAAGTCTCCCTCCTCCATTCCTTCTTCCCTTTTGATAATGTCTCAACTCACCTGTCAGGTTTGCTTAGTGTTTAAACTTAACCTGAATAGGAACTGCATGTGAGGGAGACTATGTGGTGTTTGTCTCTCTGTTCTTCTGTGGTTTTACTAAGTATGATCTGCTCCAAGTCCATCCAGTTTTCTCAATCTTGTTAATTTCAAAGAACCATCTCTTTGTTTCATTGAAACTTTGTATTGCTTTTTTTGTTTCTATTTCAGAGCCAAAGAGAGAGAGAGAGCAAGACAGAGAGAAAACATGTCAGTCTCCTGCCCATGCAAACAAACTGCAGATGCATGTGGCTCCTTGTGCATCTGGCTTTACATGGGAACTGGGGAATCAAATCCAGGCCAGCAGGCTTTGCAAGCAAGCACTTTAACCACTGACCCATCTCTCCAGCCCCCTACCATGAATTCTCAACTTTAATGTCTTCATAGATTCCTGAATATCTTGAAATTCACATTCATACCTTCCTATTAGTTTGTCTTTCTCTTTGTTAGAATGTTCTAGATCTGCTACCTTGTCTTCTAGCACAGATATTTTGCCCTCGCCTTGATCCATTCTATTGGTGAGATTTCATATAGAGGTTTTTATTTTTTATTATTATTTTTCAAGGTAGTGTCTCCCTCTAGCCCATGCTGACCTGGAATTCACTATGTAGTCTCATTCTGTCCTCTAACTCACATTGATCCTCCTACCTCTGCTTCCTGAGTGTTGGGATTATAGGTGTGCTCCACCACACCCAGCTCCTACAGAGTTTTTTAAATTTGATTTACTTTTTTTTGTTTTTCATTTCTAGTATTTCTTTTTTTTTCTAGGTAGGGTCTTGCTTGGAATTGTCTCAGGGTGGCCTCAAACTCATGGCAATCTCCTACTTCTGCCTGGGATTAAAGGCATGTACTAACACTCCTGACTCATACACAGAGTTTTTTATTTGATTTATTGTGTTTTTCATTTTTGGTAATTTTGACTTTAGTATTTCTATTTCCTTACCTATATCTTGTATTATTAACCTCCTTAGTTTGTTAAGTTGGTTTCCTGTGTTGTCCCTCGGGAGTTTTCTTCTTTGCTTCATTTGATTTTTTTCTTTGATTTCTTTGAACATACTTAAAATCACTCTTTTGAATTCTCTTTCTGACATTTTATCCCAAATCAGTCTCACTGGAGGTCAATTCTGTTGGCTTACAATTTTTAGAGGAATGACACTATCTGGATTTTTTTTGGTTTCTTGTAATGTAGAGATTTTTGAATCTTGATTCATTTCAATGTTTGGGTTTTCTAGTTATCTGCTATATTGTTAGATGTGTAAATGAGAAGGTATAGGAACTCAAGGTGCCAGATGTGCCTTCTATATTGCAGAGTAGCAGCAGGAGATTCTCTTCTTTAGCAAGCTGCCCTGACATGGAAGGGGCAATTCATTCTTCCAGTACAGGCCTATACATCTGGCTGTGGGGTATGCATTGCCCCAGTCAGTGTAAAATAGCTCGTGTTACCTTTTGGGGTGGCTTCCTGTCTCACCTAAGTTGAGTGAGGATGTTTTCATCTTTGGTGCACTGTGGGCTCAGCTCAGCTAGTTAGGTCAATAGTTCACATCCATTGCTTTTTCCTCTAGTATTGCCCTAATCTTTGTTGTTGTTTTTCGAGACATGGTCTTACTCTAGGCACAGGCTGACCTGGAACTCACTCTATAGTTCCAGGCTGGCCTCCCTCACAGATTCTCCTAACTCTGCCTCCTGAGTGCTGGGAGTAGAGGCATGCGCCACCATGCCAGGCTGCCCTAATCTTTATTTAACCTACTTTCTTCCAAGCTTTTTTCCCCTATAATTAAAATCCTAACCTAGAGGGCTTGGAAGATGGCTCAGCAGTTAAAGGCTTTTGCTTGTAAAGCCTGTCAGCCAGGTTTAATTCCTCACCACCCATCGATGTAAAGCTGGATGGGTGTCCCTCTGCAGTGATAAAAGACCCTGGTGTGAACAAACCACACATACATACTCATACATAGATAACTTTTTTTAAAAAAGAACCCTAACCAGGAAATTTTAATTTATTTAGAACTTTAGACTATATCCTTCCTCCTCTTAGGAGATGGGAGTGAATAAAAAAGAAAACCCATGTAGGTACATGTAGGGATTAAAAGTTTACTCTGGTATAGCATGGTTAGCTTAGCCTTGGTCTACTTTAAACTCTGAAAAGAAATTTGTCTTCACCATGGTTTGCCACTTGTGCTAAATAAAATTTCTAATTAACAAAAATATTTTATTAATTTATTTGAAAGCAGAGAGAGAGATAGAGAGAAGAGAGACAGACAGAGAGAATGGGTGTGCCAGGGCCCTCAGCACTACACACAAACTCCAGATGCATGCACCACTTTGTTCATGTGACTTTACATACGTGCTGGGGAATTGAACCTGGTTCCTTAGGCTTTGCAGGCAAGTGCCTTAACTGCTGAGTCATCTTCCTATTTCCCCAATTTCTAAGTTTTATTTATTATGCTCCTTTGTGACCAGGTACGTGAAACTCAGATCCCTTGGGTCCATCTGTTCCCAGTCATGTGACTTGGGAAGGTGTGCTTCTTTGACTTTTCTGTTTCCTTTGCCAAGTAGTGAAAGGGCCAGCTAGTACCAACTACACTCAAAATGCGTGGAAACTATAAAATCTGTATGTACATGCAGTCACAGTTCTTCATCTACTGGTAAATTGTAGATTGTCCTGTTCTCTGAGCATGTGCATCAGTTGGAGATGGTATAGGAGTGCTACATGTGGCATTTTATGCCTGTAGTTGTGATTTGTCATATCGACCTTCTTAGTACCAAATCTTTCTGAACTTGTTCAAAGGCTCCTGACTGACAAATGAACTTAGAAATTATTCACCATCTTACATTTTAATGAGAAGCCCAGTGGTCTTAGAATAGTTTTCTCATGTGGTAGAAGTTGGCATGTAAGTAGGGTTTATTGTCTTACAGTTAGCTCCAAACAACTTCGTTATTTGAGTCTATATCTCAGAATTTAAGGCAAGCTTTTTATTGGTTTATTTATTTTTGTTTGTTTTGAGGCCGGGCCTGATTCTATCCCAGGCTGGAATTCTCTTTCTGTAGTCCCATGCTGGCCTTGAATTTATGGTGGTATTCCTGTTTAATCTCCTAAATGCTGGGATTATGTAAGTGTGAACCACCACACCCAGCTCAGGAAAGATTTTTTTAAGTTTTTATTTGCAAGCAGAGAGAGAAATAGAAAGAGAATGTATAGGCTCACTTGGGCCTCTTGCTGCTGCAAATGAACTGTAGATGCATGCGCCATTTTGTGCATCTGGTTTTACATGGTGTGATGGTTTGAATTAGGTGTCCCCCATAAACTCATGTGTTTTGAATGCTTGGTTCCCAAGTGATGGCAATTTGGGACGTGGAGCCTTGAGGGAGGAGGTGTGTTGTTAGGGGTGGACTTAAAGGTGTTAAAGCCAGCTCACCTTTGCTAAAGTTTGGCTCACTCTCCTGCTGCTGTTGTCCACCTACTCTGGCCAGAAGATGATGTCCACCTCTGTTCATGCCATGCTTTCCGCTGCCATCATGAAGCTTTCCCTCAAGACTATAAGCCAAACCAAAACTTTTCCTCCCATCAACTGCTTTTGGTTGGGTACATTATTCAGCAACACAAAGGTAAATAAAACATATGGGTACTGAGGAATTGAACCCCTGACCAATAGGCTTTGCAAACAAGTTCCTTGAACTCCTAAGCCATCTCCCAGGCCTAAAGCAAGCTTTTAATGTGCTTGTTAACTATTAGATAAAATGAACTTATTTTTCTTACGCAGATGTTCACGTAAACATAATTTTCCCACATCGAGTCCTACCCTTCTTATTAAGAGCATGTTTACAACATTTGGAATGGAGCAGTGCAGAAGAGATGACTATGACCCTGATGCAAGCCTGGAATACAGCGAGGAGGAAACCTACCAGCAATTCTTGGAATTCTATCATGACGTACTGCCCGAGTTCAAGAACGTGGGGAAAGTGGTTCAATTTAAGGTATTCATGTGTACGAGATGGGGACTGGTATACCTTATCTTAAAATACACAATACCCAAGTAGAACGTAGGTTGAGAATGGAGCCATGTGTATGCAGACACTTGGTAAAAGTCATTTTATTCTCTTCCTTTCCACCCCCACTCTGGCCAATGCCATAGAGGTACAGAAGGAAATCCCAAGAAGGTTCAATAGGTGATTTCTGGATGCTAGGGTCTGAGTTGGAAAGGAGCTCTGGTTTATTCAGTGCCTTTATGTGGCAGCGCTTCCAAGCATTTCAGTGTCTGCCAGGTCCTCTATACCATGCATCAAAGCCTTTACTTAGATGCTGCCTGTGATGGACAGGGTGCCTCTTCTCTCTCTCTGTAGGTTCCTCCTAGTGCTGTGTTGTCTAGACTGTGGCTCAGAGCTCTTCTTCGCTCAGCACGTTCTGCACTGTGTTGGCAGTGGCCATGTGTAGCTTCTGCGCAAAGCACATAGGTTTTTCTTCTGGAGCTACTTAGTCTCCTATGTAGATAGTGATTCTTTTTTTTTTAACATTTAAAAAACTATTTCAAGCCGGGCATGGCGTTGCACGCCTTTAATCCCAGCACTCGGGAGGCAGAGGTAGGAGGATCACCATGAGTTCAAGGCCACCCTGAGACTACATAGTGAATTCCAGGTCAGCCTGGCAGCCTGGGCTAGAGTGAGACCCTACCTCAAAAAACAAAAAAAAAATCATTTCATTTATTGATTAACTTATGGAGAGAGAGAGAGAGAGAGAGAGAGAGAGAGAGAGAGAGAGAGAGAGAGAGACAGAGACAGAGAGAAAGAGAGAGAATGGTCATGCCAGATCCTCTAGGCATGTCAGGTCCTGTAGCCACTGTAAATGAACTCTAGACTCATGCACCACCTTGTGCCTCTGGCTTTACTTGGGTACTAGGGAATAGAACCCAGGTCCTTAGGCTTGACAGACAAGTGTTTTAACCACTAAGCCATCTCTCCAGATCCCCCCCCTTTTTTTAATCATTGGCTAATTTCAACCAATAGCCTTTTACTGCTGAGCCATCTCCCCAGCCCCTCAGTGGCTACTTTCAGCACTGAACATAATGTCCCTTAAGCCATAACTTATACTGCCTTAGCGGATGACACATAATTATTTAAAAATATTTCTTAAGGCACAGAAAATATTCCTGAGACTAGATGTAGTCCCTACTTTTCCTGGAATATATTAGTTGAATCCTAACTATGTGATTTGATCAGATTGGAACCTGAATTATGTTAGGACAAGAGAAAAACAGGATTAAAGTTGTAGGGGTTTCCAGCTATTGCAAATGGTAGTATAGAGTTGGAACAGAGCAGCCAAGGATCAGAGATATTTATGAAATTCAAGACTATTCTTCTATCTGTTGATTACAGGATTTTAAAAATTCTTAAAAGAAAAAACAACTCTCCTTAACCTTTTATTTCTGTGGTGTGCACCTTCCTGTGTTCTGAGTAGTCAGCATGAGTAAGCGCTGAAGTGGAAGTGTGTGGTCATACTTGCATGATGCCGCATTGAAGCAACTCCAACCAGGGAGGCAGTGTGTTCTTTAAATGTTGTTTTGCCTCAGAGTGCTTCTTCCTTACAGCAGGCACGGCTTCCATCAGTGGTTTCCCTCCTGGCTACTGTATAATTAATGCTGCTTTTATAAAGCAGTAGCACAATTGTAGAATTTTTTTTCAGAACTTCAGACTGCTGGCTGGAGATGTAGCTCAGTGGCAGAGCACTTGCCTGATATGTGGTATGTGGAAGGCCCTGAGTTCTACCCAGCACCATAGGACATAGGATGGGAACGGGTCTTTTTTTTTGGGGGGGGGTAGTAGAAATTGCCTATGGCAAGCTATACCCACTAATTGCAACATTATTTTTTAATTTTTGGAAAGATGGTAGGATGGTAGAGCTCATGCTAGTCACATTGGACGGTACAAATGAAAAGTACTTTAGTAAATTTGCGGAGGAAAACCGGGCATGGTGGCTCATGCCTTTAATCTCAGCTCTCAGGAGGCAGAGGTAGGAGGATCACCATGAGTTCAAGGCCACCCTGAGACTACATAGTGAATTCCAGGTCAGCATGGGCTACAGTGAGTCCCTACCTCGAAAAAACAAACAAACAAACAAAATTTGTGGAGGAAAAACTTTAGAACATTAAATTCATTATGAAAAATTAATAGGTCCTTGGCAACTATGGGATTAAATGAGGTGTTTTTTTTTTTTTTTTTTTTTTTAATTTTCGGTGATACTAGGGATTGAACCCAGAGCCTTGCACATGCTAGGCAACTACTTTACCATTGAGTTATATTCCTAGCCCCACATTTTTATTTTGAGACAGGGTCTCTCACTATGTAGTTCAAGTTAACCTGGAATTTACAACAATCCTCATTTAACCTCCCTAGGGTGGGATTACAGGCATGGACCACCAGGCCTGCCTGGAATGAATGATTTTTAAGGTTCTTGGTCACAAATGACATGGACTCCTAAGGTGTTTTTCCCCTTCTAAGCATGGCATTGCAGATTGAGTTATGTATCTTGCCCCCTTTTGGATGCTATAATAAAAATTCTCAGATACAAATTTGTGAAATTACAGGTGTATTTTGAACCAAAGGCTAGTAGGAATGTTTTATAAAGACCTTTTTATGTGCCATTGTATAAATACAAATTGAATTTGTCACTTTTGAAAGCAAATGATCAGATGCTTAACCTTACTATTAAAGGAACAATGCATATGAAAATGAGATATTATTCACACCTACCTTGTAAAAAATTTACAAATTCTATTAATCTCAAAATTACGTGAAAGATGTATATTTGTAAAGCCACTTCAGAAAGTAGCTTGCCAATACCTAGGGCAGTGGAAAATGTAAGTCTGCATGCTTCTTGTTATGCAGACTAGAGAGGTCCTTGCACCCACAGAGACAAACATGATCAGGAACGCTGTCAAGGCCACGCTGGTGGCTCAAGCCTTTAATTCCAGCACTTGGGAGGCAGAGGTAGAAGGATTGCTGTGAGTTAGAGGCCAGCCTGGGACTATAGTGATCCAGGTCAGCATTGGCTAGAGTGAGACCCAACCTTAACTCCCACCCATGCCCCTAAAAAATGCTGTCTGCAGTATTGTTTGTGGATGGAACCCTGGAAACACCTTGGATCAT
This sequence comes from Zapus hudsonius, assembly GCA_004024765.1. Taxonomy (NCBI): domain Eukaryota; kingdom Metazoa; phylum Chordata; class Mammalia; order Rodentia; family Dipodidae; genus Zapus; species Zapus hudsonius. The sequence goes on from PVHP010019740.1 coordinate 29,020, forward strand.
CATTATAGCTGAGTAGATATATACATTTGATAATATGGTGTTTCTAGTATAGTTAAGATGTGTCATTAAGCTTGCATTGCATCTTGAAAAAATACAGAATACCATTTATGCAAAATTTTTAAATGAGGCCTGGGAGATGGCTTAGCAAGTAAGAAAGCCTGACAAGTGAGTTCAATTCCCTGGCATCCCTGTAAACAGCCAAGCATGGCCACACACACATGTAACCTCAGTCAGTCCTGTGGGAAGTCAGAAGCTAGAAAATCACTGGAATTTGCTTCCAGAAAACAGCAGCTTCAGGTTGAGGGAGAGTCTGTCTCAAGGATAGCATGAGGTGAGTGATAGAGGAAGACACCCTCTGTTTTCCTCTGGCTTCACATCTGCACATACTCGTGCATACATATTACATGCCTACACACACGCATGTGCAAAAAACTGTTCAAAATGTACAAAGTAAACTACATTGGCATATCAGCCAATATGCATGTTCCTTTGCATACATAAACTTAAATGTGTATACCCATTTGCACAATACACGTTGATGTGTATGTTTTCTGGCATGCACATGGCATGTGTATGCTACCACACATGTTTATATCTGTGTTTTTTAAAAATATTTTTATTTATTAGAGAGAGGCTCTAGGGCCTCTTGCCACTACAAATGAACTCCAAACACATGTGCCACTTTGTGCATCTAGCTTTATTTGGGTACGAGGGTATCATACCCAGGCTGTAGGCTTTTGTAAGCAAGCACCTTTAACCTTTGAGCAATCTCCCCAGCCCATGTTTCTAAAGGTCTATATATGTTTATGCACTCAGACTCTCTCAATAGTGCTTACCTAAGATACAGTGATGGTGGAAGAATAAAATGGGAAAGATTTCTGCTAGGATTTACAGGCTATACTTATTTCAATTTTCCCCAAAGTAGAAAATTTTATTATTAATATGAGTAATATATCTAAGGGTTGATGTATATTCTCTGTGTTTTTATACATGTGTGAAAGATTTCATATTAATGGAGGACAAACAAAAAATCTAGACCAGGGTCAACAGGGATCTGACAGCCTAAGCTGTCAATGCTTTTATGTGCTGAAGTATGCCTTAAATTGACAGAAAAGTGGCCTCATATCTCTATTTTGGAATCTTTGATGATTAGCAACTTTTTAGAATATCTGCCTGGACAAAATGTGTTTGCTGATGGGATGGTTTCTTTTGTTTAATTTTTTTTTATGATGGCATCTTCCTTGTTCCTTAGGTTAGCTGTAACTTGGAACCTCATCTGAGGGGCAATGTATATGTTCAGTACCAGTCGTAAGTATTATGGACATACATGTCTTCATGTTTTGTCATAGCTATGGTATTTTGTTTCTTTCACACCTGGGACTTTCTCACTGGATATAGAGCTTTCATAGGTATGGCATTTTTTAGAATGTAAATATTAAGAGCTGATAGACATGTTTTAAAACTAATACCTTTTTTATACTTTTGTCTACTTGTATAGTTTTGAATCTTTCACAGCATGTTTATTATATAATTTTAATAGTTACAGTATAAACTGAAAAAGAATAGCTAGAATAGAGAATACAAAAATGTACCCCCCCAAAAATGCCGGGCGTGTTGGTGCACACCTTTAATCCCAGCACTCGGGAAGCAGAGGTAGGAGGATCACCGTGAGTTCAAAGCCACCCATGAGACTACATAGTGAATTCCAGGTCAGCCTGGGCTAGAGTGAGACCCTACCTCGAAAAACCAAAAAAATAATTAAATAAAATAAAATATAAATCAAGGCATCAGAGGTTGAAGCCCGACAGTCTTATTGTGCAATTGACCAGCCAGGAGAGAATAGTACCTGTATTATTTCTGCTTGTCTTCCATTTATTTGCCTAGGCCACACCATGGCTAATGGTTTCAGTTAGCCATTGTAATAAGAACAGCAGTCCTAGCTGAGAAAGCATAGGTTCCAACAAGGGAAACCACTTCTGCAATTTTAATGGTCTGATCATGTGGATTAAGATGCTTTGACTCGATACAAGTTCCATGAATCAAAACTTCTCAGAGGGTTAATACAAAAGGTTCCCGAATAAATGGTGGGCTGCTAGAACCTGAATGCTCTAATGAGAACTTCCTAGGCAGTATAAATCTATAAACTTGGTGGTTCTATGATAAATGAATTAAAAGGTTAATTAGTCATAGGTTTACTCCATTAGAGTTACTATAAAGCATATCCTTTGATTTTTGGTTCAAAGGGAAGAAGAATGCCAAGCAGCCTTTTCTCTCTTTAATGGCCGATGGTATGCAGGACGACAACTTCAGTGCGAATTCTGCCCAGTGACTCGGTGGAAAATGGCAATATGCGGTAAGATCAATATAGTAATCCCCTCCCCCACCATTGTCCTTCAACATAAAGGAAAACTTTTAGGGAAAAAAGTATTTTAAAAAACCAGTATTTAAAAAATATTTATTATTTATTTGCAAGCAG
>PVHP010019741.1:0-14183 GCA_004024765.1 Zapus hudsonius
TCCTAGCCCGGGAATCCCGGGTTCTCCCCCACCCCACCCCCGCGAGCCGGGCCCCCCGGCATCCTGCCTGGATCGGCTGGACCCCCTCCCTCCCTGCCTGCCGCCCCCGCTACTCCACGAGCCTCCCGTGGGCGTCCTCCGCAGCCCCTCGCCCACCGCACCGGAGCGCAGAACCCCACGACGGGCAGCCAGCGCGGGCTCCGCGCGCCTCCTCGGAGTGTTCGCCCCGCGCCTCTCGGGCAGCCTCCTCCATCCCTCCCTCCGTCCCTCCGTCCCTCCATCCCTCCGTCCGTCCCTCCGTCCGCTTACCGTTCTGAGCGGCTCCGGGCCCCGGGAAGAGCGAGCCGGAGACCAGCAAGAGCGACAGGGCCAGGGCGCTGGGAAGCGACGAGCCCGACATCCTTCCCTGACGGAACGCGGAACGGCGAATGGGCTGGAGGAGCCGGGCCGGGGCCGGGGAAGGGAGGAAGGGAGGGAGGGAGGAAGGAAGGAAGGAAGGAAGGGAGGGAGGGAGGGAGGGGGCGGGCGCGCGCGCGCGCGGCGGAGAGCGAGAGAGCGAGCGAGGGAGCGAGCGAGGAGGGACGCACCGCCGCCGCTCCGTCCGTCCTTCCCCGTCCTCCTCCTCCTCCTCCTCCTCCACCTCCTCCTACCGCCGCAGCGCCCAAGTATCGCGAGACCTTCAGGCCCCGGGGCCGTGGGCGACTGAGAAGCGAAGGGAGCTTCAAATCTCGCGAGAACAGGAGAGTCTCTCTCTCTCTCTCTCTCTCTCTCTCTCTTAGGCCCCCCAAGTCCCCGCCCCTCGGACTTTGAGGCTCCGCCCTTGCAGAGGATGATTGGCTTCGGGTAAAAGAGGTCACGTGCAAAGGATGTTTCTGGCCACGTGACGGAGGGACGGACGGGGCGAGGCGGGACTCCACCCTGGGAGCGCTTACCTGGGACGGGGCGGGAGAAGCGAGGAGTCCATCTGCGGAACCCCAGCGCCCATAAATTCTAGGAAGCTTCGAGAAAGCAATATATCTGCTCCACCCATCCTGTCTCCCAAGGCGTTATAGTTCCAGACTTCAGGATTCCAGACGCCCCCCCTCCCCCTCTCTCATGGTCCCCTGTCAAAAACCTGGTTATTTCCTCCTCCTGGACTTTGCCTCCCGCCTCCCCGCCCGGACATCTGCTCCCACCCTGGGCCTGGAAACCTGGAAATGTCCTCCTTTTCCACCGATGTCCCCTCCCCCTCGCTTGGCCTTATTTTAGCTGCAAAGGCTCTGAGGGCCTGAAGTTCAACTAGCCTACGTGCAAATCCACAATGCAATGCTACCAGGAAGCCATCCTGCGTCAACTTAGAGGAAGAATCCTAGGGAAGCGTTTTATTAGTTTAATTAATTTATTTATTTTCAAGCAGAGAGAGAGAATGGACGCGCCAGGGCCTCTAACCACTGCAAAACCAGATGCAGGTGCCACTGGATGCATCTGGCTTGACGTGGGTACTGGGAAATGGAACCTGTGTCGTTAGGCCTTGCAGGAAAGCATCTCAACCGCTGAGCCATCTCTCCAAGCGCCAGTCACATAGAGACACCCATAGGAAAGTAGTTTCTGCTCTGGGAATTCAGAGTATGAGGGTTGATGAAGGGTTAAATGACACACAGGAGAAAAGCCCACAGAACCATCTGGAAGTTAGCCAGATTGCATGCATGGAAGCTTAGGAAATGCTCTTTTAAAAAGAAAATGATGTAGGTTTTTTAGTTGTGCCCTCCGCGCTGGTATTTGGCAAGAAGTGTCTGTCAGCCATGGCTTAGCTCATCCCTGAGTCACCACAGACATCCTCGGGTGTGTCTGAGGAGTGAAATTTGGAAACTGCAAACATCCCTGCTGACCTGACTTGATTCAGAGACAGAGCTTGGCCTGGGGAGATGGCCCAGCGGGTAAGAGCCCTGGCCCCAGTCCTGTGCAGGCCAGAGACTGGCAAATCTCTAGCTCACTGGCCTGTCAAGTCTGACCAAAAATGGCAGCTCTGGGCTCAATGAGAGACTCTGTCTCAAGGAAACATGCAGGTAAGCAGTATCAAAGGACACCAGACATCTCCTCTGGCTTCCATATGCACACATAAGGACACATGCATCTGCCCACACATGCATATACACCACCACACATACTATACAGAGAGAGAGAGAGAGAGAGGACAAGGCTTGAAGGAAGAAGTCCCTCACAATCTCCCCAGCTAATGTGCTCTCTAGCTTTTCCCAGGAACCAGGGCTTCCAGATGGAACTTTCTAGCAAAGGCCAGGACTACAATGGTCATATGTTCATTAAAGCAACAACTACATTCTTCCAGACCCTAAGTGGCCCTTGCATCCATGACCTCGCAGGGGCTGACAGTACCCACACAAGATCTGTATAACTGGAAAGCAGAAAAATGGCACCATTGAAATACAAGGGTTGGTCAGAAAGAAGGGGTTCAGGGAGAGGGGGAACAAAGGATGGTGGGAAGGGATATGATCAGGGCATATTGTGCATATGAATGGAGATTATCAATAAAAAGTTTAACAAACTAAGTTCTTCAGAGCTTCAAATATGGGGCTGGAGAGATGACTTAAAGTTAAGGTGCTTGCTTGCAAAGCCTGAGGTCCGGGTTCAATTTCCAAGCACTCACGAAAAGCCAGATATACAAGGTGCCACAAGTGTCTGGAGTTGGTTTCCAGGAGCAAGAGTCCCTGGCATGCCCATTCTTTCCCTCTGCTTCTCTTTGTCTCCTTCTCTCTCTTTGCTTGCAAATAAATAAAATTTTTTTTTCTAAAAGCTTCAAATGTGTGTGGCAAAAAACAAAAACAAAACCAAAAACTAGCAGGCACTGCCATTTTGCCGGCAGCTGGCAAGGACAGCTAAGGGGGCCACCTCTGCTGAGGCCATGATGCTCAGCTGATGGAAGCTTTGGTTGAATGCAACCATTCTGCCTCATAAAACCTTACAAACATTCCCATTTTATCCCTGACACAAGGGATTCTTATAACAATATCATCATTTTGTGGATAGAGAAACTGAGACTGAGTGAGGACCTGCCCTGCCCCCGATCTTAGACTGTTTATATTAATCAGTGTTGCCAAACAGTCTAGCTTACTTGTTTCTGGTTTTGTGTGTGTGTGTGTGTGTGTACACATGCATGTGTTTTAGTGGTAGGGTCTCACTCTAGCCCGAGCTGACCTGCAACCCACTCTGTAGTTCCAGGCAAACTATTCTCCTACCTCTGCCTCCTGAGTGCTGCGAATAAAGGTGTGTGAATAGCATACACCATACTATGCCTGCCTTTATTTTATCCTTAGAAAATTATTTATTTATTAATTTGCAAGGAGAGAGAGAGAGAATGGGCACACCACTGCAAACAAACTTCAGGTAGACAGACCCATTTGTGCACTTGGTTTTATGTGGGTACTGGGAAATCAAACCTGGGCTGTCAGGCTTTTCAAACAAGCACCTTTTTATAATATTTTTATTTATTTATTTGAGAGAGAAAAAGAGGCAGAAAAAGAGAGAGAGAGAGAATGGGCACACCAGGGTCTCCTGCCATGCAATAAAACTTCAGACGCATGCACCACTTTGTGCATCTATCTGGCTTTATGTGGGTACTGGGGAATAAAACCCGAGTCATTAGGCTTTGTAGGTAAGTACTTTAACTTCTGAGCCATCTCTCCAGCCCCCAAACAAGCACTTTTAACCCCTGAGTCATCTCTCTATGGGTGCATCTCCTTGCCCCCTTGAAGTTGGGAGAGGCATGTGACTTATTTTGGCCAATGAAATGTGAGAAGGGGCATGCATCAGTTTCAAGTAGAAGCGTTTTATTTCCAGCACAGGCAGGGGGTTGTGTTCCTTTGTCTTGGCAGGGGTGAGCGACCAGGTTGGTGAAGGAACCTTCAAGAGGAAACCTACAACTGCCTGGGTCCTTGAGTTAGCATTACAGGCTGAGCCCTGTGACAGGCAACCCACACAGAGCAGATAGCATCTGTTAAGTTAAACAGCTGAGATTCAAGGGTGTTTGCTTTGATAGCACAGCCCAGACTACTCTGGTTAGGGAAAGATAAAACCCAAACCACCACACCATACCACTAAAATCTATGAGACCTAATCTCTCTGGACATCATTTATCTGTCAAACGGGGCTAATGATAATTCCAACCTCAAAAGACTAGGAGATGAAATGAGTAAATTTATGTGAAGATGATGTTTAGAGCAGTTTCTAATGTGTAGTAAGCACAGTGTTGATGATGATACTGGGACTCCCACTCATCCCTTAACCCCCCCCCCATGTCATGATTACAAAAAATTATTCCCAAAGAGAAGGTTTAAGTGTGGGTATTAGAAACCAACTCTCACAACATGCAGTTATAGCTGGGCGTGGTGATGCATGCCTTTAATCCCAGCACTCTGGAGCCAGAAGTTGGAGGATCTCCATGAGTTCAAAGCCAGCCTGGGACTACAGAGTGAGTTCCAGGTCAGCCTGGGCTGGTGTGAGATCCTACCTCAAAAAAAAAAAAAAACCATGAAGTTATGAAGAACCCTTTTTCCTAAGAGTCCATATCACCAAATCCCACATGATGATAGTAGCAGTATTTTTAGTTTGCTGTTGTTGCTAAAATGCATAATTAAAATTTACCAATAATTCAGGAACTTCTTTAAAGGAATTTAGGAATTGGGGGGTTGTTGTTAAGACTTACATATGCATACACACACACACACACACACACACACACACACACACACACACACACACACACACACACACACACACTCGAGGAAAAAAATTCGAAAGCCGGCCATCTCTTTGCAATACCTCAGGAGAGCCCTAGGGGTCCTCAGAGCTCAGCTGAAACACTTCCCTGACCTCCAGGGAGGGTTTGGAGGTCGTCTTTCCAGGGTCAGTAGCACCCCCTGGTGGCAAGGTCTGTAATCCCCAACTGAAGACTTCATGGGTTGGTTTGGTGCAGTTCACTCAGCCATTAGGGGTAGTCAAAAGGATACAGTCGGGCTGGAGAAATGGCTCAGTGGTTGAGGCACTTGCCTCCAGTGCCTAAGGCCCTGGGTTCAATTTCTGGTGTCCCTGGTGTTCTCTCTCTCTTTCTGCTTGAAAATGAATAAATTTTAAATAAATAATATATATATATATGATACAATCTAGTGTTCCTAGAGTTAACATTGAACTTCCTAATGGTTTCCCCCTCCCTCCTGTAAAGATTTCTGCACCTTGATCGCTCTTGCTATTCAGAAATGTCACCCTACTCACCCGGACGGCTATTACCTGACTTCCCAATCGATGTCATCTTTTCCCTCTCCTCCCAACTCCTAGCACCATCTTTGAACTCCATGAATGAATCCAGCATCCATGTTACTGTAGTGTCTCAGCCTTTTTACTTTCCCGTCTCCTCCTCAACAGAACCGGCCCTTCTGAGGCTATGCAAGGAGCACTTGAATCATCTCCCCACCCTCAAAAGAACATGAAAATATGATACCCTGCTCTCTGCTCACCGCAGCCAACTAGTTCAGGTCAGAGTGCTGGTACCCATCTTCTCTAATTCTTCAACCTTCTTGTTGGCACTGTTAATCCACTAATCCCAACTATTTCGCTTTTCCCATTCTTTTTTTTTTCCCCACTTGGTCAAGTTTAGAGCCCATGATTCATGACTCTATTACTCCCTTGCCCACATCCATCTCTAGTGGCTCCTGGGAAAATCACAGCCTAGCCAAAGACTAGAGTCCAAAATGAGCACTCATGATGATACCTATGCAGCTGGATTTCGCCAAAGAAATCACAGAATCCGACTGGATGGCTTCGTCTTAAATTCATGATCTCATCCTTCTCATCAAGGTGCTCGGCTTCACTCAGCAATCCTAAACCTTCCATATGTGGTAAGTATTACAAGCATTTGGAACTACGACGGTCACGTGCAAGAAATGCCTCTTTTTTCGTCTTACTCCAAGTCAAATTTAATCTATTCTGAGCGACTACTTTATAGGACAAGAAATTCAATTTCTTGTCTCCCTCCCAATTCTCTGGGGTAATATATATGATTCTTTTTTATTTATTTCTCGTAATATGAGATTCTTGTGTTTTGTTATTGATGCTGGTGATTTTGTTTGGTTGGTTTGGAGTTGTTTTGGTTTGATTATTATTATTATTATTATTATTATTATTATTATTATTTTTGGTTTTTCAAGGTAGGGTCTCCCTCTAGTCCAGGCTGACCTGGAATTCACTATGTAGTCTCAGGGTGGCCTTGAACGTGGTGATCCTTCTACCTCTGCCTCCCAAGTGCTGGGATTAAAGGCCTGCGCCACCACGCCCGGCTTGGTTTGATTATTGAAATAGAATCTTGCTCTGGAGTACAAGCTGGTCTGGAACCCACTATGTGGCTGGCCTCAAATTTGCAATCCTCTTGCCTCAGCTGTGGAATGAGAGCTGCTATTTCCATGTACAAAGTGAATGAGGGACCGAGAGCAGAGACCAGTAAGGGAGGCTGTGACAGGGGGAGGGCCAGCTCTGCTACAGATTGGAAGGTGCCCAGGCCTCAATGATTCCTTCCTACCAATCAGTGTCAAGTCTTGCATTCTAGGCTCGTTTTACACTTCTCCATACCCAGCCTCCATTTAACAATATGTTGCAACTTTCCACAATTTAAAAAGCATTTCCACATAATTCTGTTATTTCACTTGGTTATCACAATAAGCCCATTTCATAGACAACCAGGGATCAGAAAGGAGGGTAACTTATTGTCAGCAATCACTTGGAGGGTAATAGAGGCTGAATTTGAACTTCTGTCCTTAGGACCTCAAAGGGAATAGACTGAGGATGACTAGGCACGAGCCAGAGGAAGATAGTCTCTTGCAATGACCCTTTTTAGACAGCATGAATCTTGTCTGAGGATAGAGTAATATCCTTGGGCAAGATCTCCATTCAAGGTCTGATAAGATGAGAATAATGCTTGCTCGCCTGACAGGAACGTGAAATGCCATGATTTCTTAGAAAGCACCTTAGGTACCATTTCTTTTTTTTTAATATTTTATTTATTCATTTTCAAGCAGAGATACAGAGAGAGAGAGAGAGAGAGAGAGAGAGAGAGAGAGACTGAGCACACCAGGGGCACCACCTTGTGGGTCTGGCTTATGTGGGTCCTGGGGAATTGAACCCAGGGCCTTAGGCACTGGAGGCAAGTGCCTTAACCTCTGAGCCATCTCTCCAGCCCCTTAGGTACCATTTCTACTCTGATGACCATTGCAGGGACCGGGCAGGGTAACTCAACAACTGAGTTAGGCTCTCCCATGATGGGGGTTATACCTTAGGAGTTAATCCTTGCTCAAATTTAGAAACAACTGAATTACATGAGTGTAAGTATATAGATATCAAAATATTCTCTTTATAGCCAGGCGTGGTGGCCCATATCTTTAATCCCAGCACTCAGGAAGCAGAGGTTGGAGGATCGCCATGAGTTCAAGGCCACTCTAAGACTACCTAGTGAATTTCAGGTCAGCCTAGGCTAGAACGAGACCCTATCTCAAAAAATATTCGCTTTATAAAGATTATATTGATGAGATGAGCCACCTCTATCTAGCACATCTGCCAGAGCCAGGGTGACACACGGAGGAAATGACAAGTTAAACATGAGTGCTGCTCTTACCACTCTTCTGACAACCTGCACCAGGGAGATGATGATAAACAATGAGAACACTCAAACCGAATCAAAGCAGAAATCTAGAAGTTGCTGAGAGCTCAATACTAAAGTAGACTTAGAACACCAGCCGAGACGACAGAAAGATTGCAAGAGCCACAGAGTGGGAAGAAGTATCCAGAGGCATTGCCCCCGCCTCAGTGACTGCTTCATTCATAACCCATAACCCCATGGTGAATACCAATAACCCCACTGAGGAAGGCCCTCAATGGAACAGGGGTGGGGAGGAGGCGACGTAATAGGATAATACAAGGGGAATGGGACAACACATGATTTGTCCATATAATAAAGGTCCTAATTAATAAAAGAAGACTACATTGGATAACTTGGAATGGTCTTGTGGCCACTCCAATGGTGAGCTTGCTAACCATTTGCTCCTGAAATTGGTGTGTGTCTACAGCCAGAGGCGCAGTCAAAGTACATGAAAACCATAGAGCTCCCAGAACTGCGCAAAAGGTTAGGGCAGGACCATGGAGAGCACCTCTGGGCTAGTCTTTTGTGGGTGGCAAGTCTCAGGCTTGCCACCATTGCTTAGAGAAAACTCACTCCTGAGCCCATGGGAGAAAATCAAGTAGAAAAAAGCCCTACGAGCTGCAATAATGAAATGATCTCCTATGGCTACCCATTACAATCGACTGGGGAGCTTGAAGAGAATGCCAGCACGAAATTAAAGATACGCACCAAGGCCCAAGGCCCCAGGCTCAGAGATTTTTTCAATTCAGTTGTCTGGGATGGAGCCTAGTTTGTATGGCTGAGTGATGCCCAATAATGCTCTGTGTTCATGCTTGGAGGCTCTGTAGATGAGCTGCAGAAATTTTGAAAATCCCCATTCTTCTGGGCGGGCATGGTGTGATGCACACCTTTAATCCCAGCACTCAGGAGGCAGAGGTAGGAAGATCACCGTGAGTTAGAGGCCAGCCTGAGACTACAGAGTGAATTCCAGGTCAGCCTGGGGTAGAGGGAAACCCTACCTGGAAAAACCAAAAAGTCTCCATCCAAAGACCTCATCAATTAAGTCAAACTCTCTGGAGGGAATTATATTGTTAACACTGTCCAGGTGATTCAGACATGGAGCCAAAATTGAAAATGGATGTTCAAATAGGTTTGTATTATTGTTTCAATTCTGTGTGTGTGTGTGTGTGTGTGCCCATGCGCACACGCAAGGAGCAGCAAACCCAGGGCAAATGCCTGCTACACATAGTAAGTGGCACAGAGTAGAACATCTGTAAGTACTGTATACAGTTGGTTTTTTTTTTTTTTTTTTTGGTTTTTTGAGGTAGGGTCTCGCTCTAGCCCAGGCTGACCTGGAATTCACTCTGTAGTCTCAGGCTGGCCTCGAACTCACGGCGATCCTCCTACCTCTGCCTCCCGAGTGCTGGGATTAAAGGCGTGAGCCACCACGCCCGGCTTGTATACAGTTTTTTTAAAAATATATAAAATAATGTAATATATGATATAATTGACACACAAACTGGACACATTGAAATTTCATAATTTGGTAAGGTTTTCATATTTTTATATGCTAAATAATAAGCAGAGATTGTCACATTGGATTAAAAATAAAAAAAAACATATGCTTCCTATAAGAAAGCTAGGGGGTGGGGCTGGAGAGATGGCTCAGCAGTTCAGCCACTTGCCTACAAAGCCTAATGACCTGGGTTCGATACCCCAGTACCCATGTAAAGCCAGATGCACAAAGTGATGCATGCATCAGGTTCATTTGCAGTGGCTGGAGTCCTTATTGTACCCATTCTCTTTGTCTGTCTCTGATTGCAAATAAATAGATAAAAATTTTAAAAAAGAAAGCTAGGGCCTAAAGAGATGGCTCAATGGGCAAGAGCACATCCTGAAGGCCTGAGAGAACCTGAGACCACCTCTCTTCTATTCCCAGCACCCACACAAATAGCTGGGTGTGCTCCCACACATCTGCAGCCCCTGTCACATGAGGAGCAAAGACCAAAGAATCCCTGGGGCTCCCAAAACTTCCAAAGCTCAGGAATCAGCAATGGAGGGGACACCTGACATTCTCCTTTGGCCTCTGCAAACAAACACACCACACATACTACACACACATGCACCCACGCCAGAAAAAAAAAAGAAAGAAAAGCATTTCAAATATGAAGCTCCAGATTTAAAGTAAAAGATTGAAAAAGTATCCCAAGTATATAAATATCCCAAGATATAAATAAAAGGCAATCTAGAGTGGCTTTATTTATTTGTTTGTTTGTCTAGACAGTCTCGTGTAGCTCAGGCTGGCCTCAAACTTGCTATTTAGCTGATGCTGGCTTTGAACTCCTGATCCTTCTGTCTCCACCTCCTAAATACTGGGATTACAGGAGTGTTCCACAACGTCCAGCTCCAGAGTGGCTTTATTAATATCAAAATAGATTTCAGGGGCTGGAGAGATTGCTCCGTGGTTAAAGGTGCTTGCTTGCAAAGCCTATCAGTACCCACGTCAAGTCAGAGGCACAAAGTGATGCCTGTGTCTGGAGTTTGTTAGCAGTGGCAGATACCCTGGCACTCCCATTCCCCCTTCTTCTCTCTCTCTGCTAGCAAATAAATAAAAAATATTTTTAGAAAAAAGTAGATTTCAGAAGAATATTACCAGAGAATAATGAGAATATTACATGGTGACAACTGGATCAATTCTCTGAGAACACATACCAATCTGAAATGACACATATATTACAGAGCTTTTTAATATATGATGCACAACCAAAAGGTAAAATAAAGTCCATGATTGTGCTTGGATTTTTAACACTTTTCTTTAGTGTTTGAAAGAAGAAGTTGACAGAAAATCTGTAAGGTTATAGAAGGCTTGTACAACACTATCCATCACTTGGACATACTGGCATTCTATGCCAACCAATGGCAGAATAGTACATTCTTCCCACACAATCTCAGCGCTCAGTAAGAGAGCCCAGGTTGCAGGCTATAAAGGGGGGGCACTCAACAAATTTGAAAGTATTGAAGTCATACAAAATATATGCTCGAAGGAAAAAAATGTGCTCTGAGTCATGTGTGGTGGCTCTCATCTATAATCTCAACACTTGGGCTGGAGAGATGGCTCAGTGGTTAAGGCACTTGCCTCCAGTGCCTAAGGCCCCTGGTTCAAATCCCCAGGACCCACATAAGCCAGACCCACAAGGTGGTGGCCCTGGTGCGTGTTCTCTCTCTCTCTGCTTGAAAAAAAATGAATAAATATAATCTCAGCACTCAAGAGGCTGAGGTAGGAGGATCACTCTGAGTTTATATAAATTTGAGGCCAGCCTGGTTACAGAGTAAGTCCCAGGTCAGCTTGGGCTAGAGTGAGACCCTGAGTCGAAAGAGAGAAGAAAGAAGGGGGAGGAAGGGATGGAGGGAAGAAAGGAAGAAAATGTGCTCTAACTACAAAGAACTATCCTAGAAATAATGAAAGATAGCTTGAAAATCCTCAAGTAACTGGAAATTGAACAACACATAATTATAATGGAAATTAAAAAATTGTTATTTAGGTATTTATTTGCAAGCAGAGAAATGAGAGAAGAGAGACAGAATGGGCACACCAGAGCCTCTAGCCATTGCAAATGAACTCCAGATGCACAGGCCACTTGGTGCATCTGGTTTTATGTGGGTACTGGGGAATAGATCCCTGGTCGTTAGGCTTTGCAGGCAATCGACTTAACTGCTGAGCCATCTCTCCAGCCTCTTAAAATAGTTTTAATTGTTCCTTATTTTCTAAAGAGAGTTAAACATAAGAAAAGTACTTATTGCATTTATACTCACCCTTATTATTTCTGGCACTATCCATGACTACGTGCACATCTACCTTGCTTGAGAGACTTTATTATAAACATCTGTTAGACTGAAGTTTGGCTGGCAATGAATTCTCTGGGCTTTTGCTTAACAGGAAAGGCATCCTATCTTGTCTCTTGGAAAGTTTTCGTTTGTTTTATTTTGTTTTCAAGGTAGGGTCTCACTCTAGCCCACAGTGACATGAAACTTACTCTGTAGTCCCAGGCTGGCCTCGAACTCACATCGATCCTCCTACCTCTGCCTCCCAAGTGCTGGGATTAAAGGCGTGTGCCACCACGCCTGGCAAATTTGGACATTTTTATGCCATCATTTCTCTAACGGGTTTCTGTCCACAAATCCTTTTGTAACTCCAGGCATATGTTTTAGATTACTGGAGAGTGTTTCATAGGAGCACAAGACTCTGATGTTTTTGTTTTTACTTTCTCCCTTGGAGCACTTCATTTGAGACAGTTATTGCTACGTGTTCACATTCTCTGATCTTTTCCTCCCCAACATTTAATCTGCCCTTAATCGAAATCTGTAGAGATTTCATTTTGGATAATTGCATTTTTCATCTCTAGACATTCCATTTCCATCTTTTAATATCTCTTATCGCCTCATTATTTTGATGTTTCCCTTTCCACTTAGAACATATTTATAAGATCTAAAATAAAATTCCTTTTTCTTTCAGTGTTGGGAATTGATCTAGGAGCCTTATGCATGCCTGGCAAGCACTCTATCACTGAGCTACACTTGTAGCCTTTTATAAGATTATAGCTTCTTCAAGGCATGAAAAATGTCGACCTTCAAAGGTCTTTTCTACATCTATTGAGATGATCGTGTGATTTCTGTCCTTAAGTCTGTTTATGTGTTATATGGCATTTATGGATTTGTGTAAATTGAACAATTCTTGCATCCCTATAATGAAACCAACTTGGTCATAGTGTCTGGTCTTCTTAATATGTTCTTGAATTCCACTGGCAAGAATTTATTTTATCTATTTATTTGCAAGAAGAGAGACAGAATGGGTGTACCAGGGCCTCCAGCCACTGCAAATGAATTCCAAATGTATGCACCACTTTGTGCATCTGACTTTATGTGGGTACTGGGGAATTGAACCTGGGCTGGCAGGCTTTGCAGGCAAGCACCTTAACTGCTGAGCCATCTCTCCAGCCCAACTGGCAAGAATTTTACTAAGATATTTTGGGTCTGTGTTCATCAAAGAAATTGGCCTTATACTAGTTTTATTTGTTGGGTACTTGTCCACTTTGGCAATCAGGGCAGTGTTGGTTTTGTAGAATGAGTTTGATAGCTTTGACAAATATTCTTGTGAGCTTATCTTTAAAGGTAGAATTCCACGGTGACTGTGATCTTGGGGTTTTTGCTGTGGTGAAACTTGATTACTGAGTCAATCTCCCCGCTTGTTATGAGTCTGTTTTAAGTTGTTAATATCCTCTTTTAATTTTGGTGGGTTGTATGTGCTTGGGAATTTATCCATTTCTTTTAGATTTTCCAGTTCTTTATTTTCAATTGAAGTGTAAGTTTTCAAAGTATTCCCTAGTGAACCTCTGGATTTCACTGGAATCTATTGTGACTTCCTTTTTGTCATGTCTAATTTTATTAATCTGTGTTTTCTCCCTGTTTCTTCTGGTTAGTTAAAACCAGGAGTTTGTCAATTGTTTTTTAACTCTTTGTTGATTGAGTCTATGCATTGTTCTTTTTATCTCCTTTTCATTAATTTCTGCACTGATCTTTACTATTTTTGGCATCAAGTGCTTTGGGGTATGACTTGTTCATGTTTTTCAAAGACCTTGAAGTGCATCATTAGGTTATTTATTTGATATCTTTCTGATTCTTCAATGTGAGCACTTAGTCAGAAACTTTCCTTTTAAAATGTTAGCTGTATCCCTGGGGTTCTGATACGTTGTATTTTCATTTTAATTCAATTCTAGGAGTTTAAAAAATTTCCTCCCATGGGCTGGAGAGATGGCTCAGCGGTTAAGGCACTTGCCTCCAGTGCCTAAGGCC
Source organism: Zapus hudsonius (assembly GCA_004024765.1). NCBI lineage: Eukaryota > Metazoa > Chordata > Mammalia > Rodentia > Dipodidae > Zapus > Zapus hudsonius. The sequence continues at coordinate 13,508 of PVHP010019741.1, forward strand.
CTGGGTTCAATTCCCCAGGACCCACATAAACCAGACCTACAAGGTGGTGGCCCTGGTGCATTCTCTCTCTCTCTCTCTCTCTCTCTCTCTCTCTCTCTCTCTCTCTCTCTCTCTTTCTCTCTTGAAAATGAATAAATGAAATTTTTAAAAAAATTTCCTCCCAGATTTCTTTTTTAAAATATTATTTATTTATTTGCAAGCAGGGAGAGAGAGAGAGAGAGAGACAGAAAGAGACAGAGAGACAGAGAGACAGAATGGGTGTCCCAGGGCCTCTAGCTGCTGCAAATGAACTCCAGATGTACGTACCACCTTGTGCATCTGGTCTTATGAGGATACTGGGGAATCAAACCCAGATTGTTAGGTTTTGCAGGCAAGCACCTTAACCACTGAGAGTCAGCTCCCCAGAAAAACTCCCTGATTTCTTTCATGACTCACTGACCACTCAGTTTCCAAATATTTGTGTTGTTCCTGGGGTTTGTCTTGAAATTGATTTATAGTTTTATTTCATTATGATCTAATAAGAGTCTATTGGTTTCTTATTCTAGGACATCTCTTGCCCACAGAGGAAGCTGGTTCTCCATCTTCTCTGCGAGTCTGCCTCCTTTGTATTCGAACTAACTTTAATGGTGTCCAGGGCTTTCCCCCCCCTCAATAGTTTAGTGTGCTGGAGAGATGG
>PVHP010019741.1:14283-31597 GCA_004024765.1 Zapus hudsonius
TCATTTATCATAGTAATCTGTATGTTATGAATATGTCATCACTTTGAACATGTCTCTGAAAATAGGCTGTAAAAAGTTTTCTCTTCTCTGTTTTCTTTATTTTTATTTTCTTTATTTTTTTTTTCTTTTTGTTTTTTCGAGGTAGGGTCTCACTCTAGCTCAGGCTGACCTGGAATTCACTGGAGTCTCAGGCTGGCCTTGAACTCACAGGGATCCTCCTATCTCTGCCTCCCAAGTGCTGGAATTAAAGGCGTGCGCCACCACGCCCGGCTTAAAAAAATTTTTTTTAACATGACATTTTTGTAAAATTGGACTTGCAGCAGTCTACATTTGCTGTTTTATATTTACAAGAGAAACTGTGTTGATGATCTGTATTTCCTATAGCTCCCATGAGCCTAGGTCTGTTTTCCCATTTGATGTCTCCCTAAGAAAAGTTTGCCCAGAGTCTCTGGGAATAAAGAGAAGGCTTGTTATTTTAGCAAGAATGGAGTTGACTTTTAGAATTGAGTGGGGAGGGGTGCTTCAAAAGGAGATGACCTTGAACTTCTGATTCTCTCTCGACCTCCCAAGTGATGGAGTTGCAGGCCTGTGGCACCACAGGGCTTTGTGCATAGCAAGAACTCTACCAACTGAGCATCACCAGCCCTTTATTTTCTTTATTAACCCCATCTGGCTAGCTCTCCATGAGTATAGATAGCACGGGAAGTGGTCTAAGAAGACCTGTAGGGAAGTTGTCCACAGATAATGTTTACTTAATCTCTATTCTCCTGAAACCTCCTCGTTCCTCAGCTGCAAACTTCTGGGCTCTGCTGGGAGCACCGGCTGCCTCCTCAGCTTCCTGAACTAATTCCTTTTTTTATTCTTTATTATGCAAACAGAGACAGACAGAGAAAGAGAGAGAATGGGTGTACCAGAGCCTCTAGCCAGTGCAAACAAACTCCAAATGCATGCGCTACTTTGTGTATCTGGCTTTGCATGGGTTTTGGGGAATCGGATCTGATCGGTAGGTTTTGCAGGCAAGTGCCTTAACCGCTGAGCCATCTCTCCAGCCCTTCCTGAACTACTTCTGAGCAGTAAGTCCACTTCTACACTTCTACATCTCATCCATCAGTAGCTCTTCTCCAGTCACTGTTTTCCAAAAATCTTCTTGGCTTTTGTCTTATGGTCTACTCTCATTCTCTTTGCTTTTTCTATTTATTATCATTCTTTTTTATTTATTATTATTCTAAAACCATTTCAGAAGAGAAGATAAATAAGTATGTGTGCCTATTCCAGCATCTTTGCTAATATTTTATTTTTGACTTTTCATATATATTTTAAAAAATATATTATTTATTTTATTTATGAGAGAGAGAGAGAGAGAGAGAGAGAGAGAGAGAGAGAGAGAGAGAGGGAGAGAAATGGGCATGCCAGGGCCTCTAGCCACTACAAACTCCAGATGCATATGACGCTTTGTGTATTTGGCTTACATGGATACTGGATCCTGAGGCTTAACCACCGAACCATCTCTCCAGCCCCTCATATATCTTTTTAAAGAGTGTCCTGTAATTTTTTTCTCTTTATGTGATCTTTGTTTGTTTTTGAATTTACTGCAACTTTACAGAAGAGTCAGCTCACATACCATGTTTTCCTGTGCTCTGGAATAGTTTAAATTTATCCATCCACTGGTCCAAGAAAGTATTGCATTACAGCCACCTGGGGATAGATTTTAAATACAGATTCCTTTTACCTTCAGGCAAATTAGGCATGGATAGTTAAATAAATGGACACATTTATATATAATTTGATAAAATTTGTCTTCAAAGTAGAAGGATTAAGAAAAAAATCAAGAGACATGATTTCTACACTGTTCAATTACAGTTTTTACAGTTACTAAATATAACTTCTGGAATGAAAAATTTAAAAATCTTTATGGGAAAGATGCCTAGGCCAAATTTTGGAGTTTGTAGTACACTGAGTCAAAGAAACCAGGAAATCTATATGTATTTTTAAAAACATTGGGGCTGGAAAAATAACTCAACAGTTAAGGCACTTGCCTGTGAATCCTAATGACCCAGGCTCAATTCCCCAGGTACCCTTGTAAAGCCAGATGCACAAAGTGGCACATGCATCTGGAGTTCTTTTGCAGTGGCAGGAGGCCCTGGCACACCCATATTCTTTCTGTTTGCCTCTTTCTCTCTGTCTCTCCCTCAAATAAGTAAATAACACTATTAATAAAAAATAAATTTAAAAATAAGATTTTAAAAAATTAAATACTTAAGAAGGTGACAAAGTTATTAGAGTAATGGGGACTGTATTAATTACTTTTCTGTCTCTGTGACCAAACACCTGATAGGAAGCAACTTAAGGAAGGAGAGGATTATTTTGCTTCTCAACTTCAGGGAATTCAGTACAACTGGCTTTATATAGGTACTGAGGAATCCAACCCATGCTGTTAGACTGCAAGCAAGTGCCTTTAGCACTGAGCCATTTTTCTAGCCCCACCTTCTTATGTATTATTCCATCAATTTCATCCTCAGAGATTATTTGTATATTTTTCCTACATGTATGCAATGGTTAAGTTTTGTTGTCAACTTGACCTTTTTGGTTATCATGGGTGGGTCTCTGAGGATGTTTACAGAAAGGCAGCCTCTGAGTAGGGGGTAGAAAGTAAGGAAGCTCAGAGAAGCTAGAAATGAACATCCTTTCCTGGCAGGAAGGATATTCCAGACTCAGGAAGCCAACAACTCTGAGATAGGATTGTAAGACCTCATCCTAAGGCTATATAAAGGGGAATGAGATTCTGCCCTCACCCCCCTTACCTGTTTGCTGTTGTGTGTGGTGTTGGTGATGGGTTTCTCTATCTGCTTGGACCTGTGAAAAGGGACCAGCCTCTTTGGCTGTTATGGAATTTCCCTTGAATCGGTAGCTTCAATAAATCCTTTCCTCCCCAAATGGTGCCTGGTTTGGAGATTCATCCCAGAGGTGTGTGGCTGACTACAACATGTACTTCTTGGATTTGCTACATATATTACTTTTATAAAAAAAAAAGTCTCGTTTCTACCTCTTGACCTTCATTTAATTACAGATAAGGTACTGAGTTTATCAGGTTGTGGTAGAAGAACCACACACTTAGACCCCTTTCCATTTGGAAACAATTTTATCAAATTAAAAAATTTATTAAATATCTCACTCTTGGTGGTCTCACTTTAAGATGTTGAGAATTAGGGTTTTAAATCAATGGATGTAATGACCATATAAACCTGATTTGCTCCTTGGGGGAAGGCTGTAATTTTAACCGGTCTTTGTCCCTCAATGGCTTTCTTGGGGTTAAGAAATAGCCAGGCATAAAAAAAAAAAAGAAAGAAATAGCCAGACATGGTGGCTCGTGCCATTAATCCCAGCAGAGGTAGGATTGTAGTGAGTTTGAGGCAGTCTGAGACTACATAGTGAATTCCAGGTCAGCCTGGACTAGAGCAAGACCTTACCTCAAAAAAAGAAAGAATGAAAGGAAGGAAGGAAAGAAAGAGAAAGAAAGAAAGAAAGAAAGAAAGAAAGAAAGAAAGAAAGAAAGAAAGAAAGAAAGAAAGAAAGAAAGAAAAAGAAAGAGAAAAGAAAAATATTTCTTTTGACTGTGCAAGACTCCAATTTTTGGTCTCTCTCAATCAATGTCCATCTATTCTTTCTGGGAAAGTTGCCAATTTTTTAAAATGAGCTTTACCTCAAATTCGATCAACTGAAATCAGTGCCTGCTACTACTGTTTCTCTTTCTCTTAGTGCTAAGAGTAAGACCTCCTTCCAAAACATTACAGGTAGCACTTTAATTCAATATTTCACCACTGCCTAAATGTTCACCTTACCTGCAGGAAAAGGTTGAGTGATTATTGCTATTCCAAAGTGTACCCTTTCATTACTGTTCAAAACCATGCTATGAAAGCTGGGGCGATGGCTTTGTGGCTAAAGGTGCTTACTTGCAAAGCTTACATGTAGCCTGGGTTCGAATCCCCGGTACCCAGGTAAAGACTCACGGAGTGACTCATGAGTCTGAAGTCAGTTCATTTGCAGTGGCAAGAGGCCCTGGTGCACCCATGCTCTCTCTCTTTCTCTCTCCTGTCTCTCAAATAATTAAATAAAAATATAGAAGCTTAGGACTTAAAAAGCAGATTTCTTTTTTTTAAAAAAAAAACCATGCTGTGAGATACTACACTATCATACACACTTGTAATCACAGCTTCTTGGGAGACTGAGGCAGAGGATTACCAAGTTTGAGGCCTGCCTTTAGGTACATAGTGAGACCCTGTCTCAAAAGACAAATCCAAGCAAAATAAACCAAAACTGTTATGTGTGTAGGAGATAATTCCCTCCATTGCTTAGAGCTATTACCCAAAATCTTCACACTGTTTCTCAACCTCCACTCTCACTTTTCTTATATACTGAAACCAGCAATATCAGTACCTGGATTGAGCCGAGGATTTCTAGGTTTCATATGGCTTCCCCCCCTGTCACCACTGCTGGCTTCACATGCTGGGCCCCTCGTTCTTGATGAAGATCTTGCCTTAGATTTCACAGAAGAAAATGAAGCCCCCAGTTGGGTTCTATCCGCTTCTCACCTCATTTCTCTAGCCCAAGAAAGGGGAAGTTCTCCCCAGGCTCTGCATCTTGTGCCTTTTGGCTTCCAAGATCTTTACATGCCAATCCTCGTGCCTTTGTCCATTATAAGACTTTCCAGTAAAGCTGCAGATGTGGGTTTTGTAACAGAAAAACCAAGGATGACTCCAAACAGTTTGGCCTGAGCTACAGGAAGAATGGGGCTGTCATCAACTGAGATGAAGAAAACTGTTTGTTTTGTCTTATTGGTGGTGAGGCTGGAGGCTGGGGTGGACATGTTCCTGGAGACAAGTGGGCATGTGAGTAAGCATCTGGATCTACAAAATCCGAGGACACAGTCTTGGCTGGAGATTTGAGTTAGACACATCTCATCTTGCAGATTTCCTTTAAAACTAATCAGATTGAATGAAAAGACAAGGGGGTTGGCCAAAACTGGGGGGGGGGAGAGAATTAAACATATTAAGTCACCAGTATTAAGGGGCTAGGGAGAGAAGAACCCAGCATACAAAAACTAGAATAACTAGTGAGGTGAAAGGAAAAGCCAGGGAGGGAAGCGTTCTAGAAGCGGAGTGTTCTGAGAGGAGAGTCAAGTTTGAGGAACCAGTTGTTTACATGGGGCAGAAGGAATTTTCAGCTGCACTTCCACTTACCACCACGAGGGGCTCAAAGGAGCAAGTGCCCCAGTGAGCCTTGGTAAGAACTTGGAAAGGGAATCTGGAAGTGAACTTGGAAAGCTAGAAACAAGTGGGCTTTACAGACTACTTGCCAATGGCACTACCCTGCTTCTTTGTCCGGTATCTTCCTCTCTTCCTTGATTGCTCTTCCTCACGAACCCCTTATTTTTGGGTACAGGGTCTCTAACTGAACTAGCTAGCCAGCAAGCCCCAGGGATCCTCCTGTCTTTGCTGCCCCAGCACTGGGTTGTCAGATGCCACAGGCCTGGATTTTACATGGGTGCTCAGATCCAAGCTAGGGTCTTCATGACTGTACAGCAAGCACTCGCTGACTTATCTACACACACACACACACACACACACACACACACACACACACACACACACACTGAACTACATATGGAGACCCTGTCTCAAAAAACAAATGCAAGAAGATATGTGAACTGAATAGCCCAGGACAAGCAAAGAACTTCAGCAGTGCATATCTGAACTGGGACGAGCTAAAGCTGGCATTAGTAGCTTGAATACCAGGAAGGGAGCGGATCTGGCTGAAAGGGTGTGCATCTGCTCATCTGGTGAGGCCGTGGATGGGAGGTGGTGGGAGCTAATGGAGGCCACATTTTGACAGCAACGTAAACCCCAAGAGCCTGTTGAAGAGCTTATTGGAGTTTCTCTTTTTGCTTGAGACAGAGTCTCATACAGCTTAGGCTTGCAATGATCTTGCTGTACAGTAGTAGATGACCTTGAACTTCTGATCCTCCTGCCTTCACCTCCTGATGCTGGGATTCCAGGTGAGCACTACCATGCCTGATTTTATGAGGTGTTGGGGATCAAACCCAAGGCTTCAGGACTCTACCCACTCAGCTACATTCCCAGCCCTGACTGGGGACTTTGTAGGGTCAAAGGAGGAAGACCCGTCACTGCCAAAGTTCTCCCTAGGTGTTTCCCTGGAGACCCACTGTTTACCTGTGGAGTGCTGTTGGCGTTCCTCTGAAAGTCTGCCTGCAAGAATGTTTGTGATGGTTTCATGGGAAATGAGGAAAGAGGTGCCAGGTATGTTACTGTGCTGAAAGTCCTGTTTTAAGAAAACAAACACGAGGTTGTATTCTCAACTGCTAACCACAAAAATGGAAGAAGCAGCTAAGCAATAACAAGTTAATAATGCCTCACATCAGATGTAGTAACCTGAGGGGATATCAGCCAGTGGACGAAAGCCCCTCCCCCGCTGGGATAGAGCAGGGTGGGAGGGGGTTGTGTGAGGATTAGCAGGTTAACAGTATCCATTAGGGAAATATGGGAATAGTTTTCTCCTCTTTGGGACAGCCCAAACTCTTCTTTAAAGAAACACGACTGTGATAAGATACCCTGAAGATACCTAGGAACAGTGTCTCAAGCCCATCTGAAAAGAAATGACCACAAAGGGACCTCATGACACTGAACCCAGCAATAATAGTGTCCAGGATTCAGTACCTGGATCAAAACAAGGATTTCTAGGTTTCATGTGGCTTCTTCCCCTACCCCGTCTTCTATAAAGTTTACCACTCCTGGCTTCACACGCTGGACCCCTCGTTCTCAAGGTCAGGAGTCTCTTTTCTTGTTCGTCTAGTTGAAGTCCATAGTTGTTCTGGTCTGTACTGACTTCTTGGAGCATATCATGGGCTTGGAGTATATCATGCCAGGGGAGGATCAGGACTAGGGTAAAATAAATGAGGTCTAATATTGAGGGAGACACTCACTTTCAAATCAGCACATTGCAGAGACTGTATTGAATAACTCAGTTTTTCACAGAGTCCTGAGACATGTAACAACTTCTGGTATCATGCACCACCACGTGCAGCTTCACCCCTGTTCATGATATGGAGGTTTTTTTTTTTGTTTGTTTTTTTTTTTGAGTTTTTCGAAGTAGGGTCTCGCTCTAGTCCAGGCTGACCTGGAATTCACTATGTAGTCTCAGGGTGGCCTCAAACTCATGGCGATCCTCTTCCCTCTGCCTCCCAAGTGCTGGGATTAAAGGAGTGCGCGCCACGCCCGGCTACAATATGGAGCTTCACCCCTTCATCGTGACATGCAGCTTCACCACTGTATCATGATATGTATCTTCACCCCTATATCACAACATGCAACTTCACCCCTGCATTGTGATGTGCGGCTTCACCCCTGCAGCCTCACGATGTGGGCTTTATGCTGTTGGTTTGTTCTTTAAGCGCTATCCCAGACCTCTGACTTGGCCAATGTCCTGGACCTCCAGTAGCTGATTATAAACTCAGAAATGGATTCTTGGGATTAGAAATGTCACTGGCTCTGGTGAAGGGATAGGAGGGAGAGAGAGAGGGTTGAGGGGTTCTATTGCAGATGGGAGAGGGGTACAGGAAAGAGGAGGCACTAGTGAATCAAAGAGCTTGGTTGAAGGTCATTGCTCCATAGTATATGTGGTGGGGTGGGGTGCTCTCAGTGAGGTGGGGTGCTCTCGGGCAGCCCACCCCACTGAGAACTTAGACAGTCAGTTCTCTTTCTTTGGGCCTCGCCTGTTATTTTACAGCTGGAAGCATTTGGATCTAGACATCCGAAGCTTGTTCTAAGACCCAATTCCCATGAAGAAGAAACCAGAAAGGAGGAGCTCGCTATCGTTAGTATGAACCACATTCAGGCCAGCACTGAGCTCGCTCATTTGGGGAAGTGTGGTGGCCGCAGTCTGGGCTGGGTGGATTGACACTGGGAGGCAGTCCTGTGAGCACTAAACGAATGCGCAGGGTGGGGTGGTGGCCCTTGCCAAGACTTCAGAACTGAGGCCTGAAAATGCAAACAACTCCAGGCTGAGCTGAGGGAGGCCAGTGCCAAGATATTGGGTAACTATTCAGTGGTCCCGCAGAAAATACACAAATGGAGTCTTAAGGCCTGGCACAGCCAAGAATTGATTTTTTTTTCTTTCTCATGAAATAAATGAATAGATTTCTGAGAACCACTCCAAGTGAGGTATCCCAATGCCTCAGAGCTGCTGTTCCAAGAAAACAGGGCCATCTTCATAGACCCAACCTTTAAACTAGGTAAAGGAATCTGGTTTGTTTAAGTGAATTCAAAAGATTTTTATTTAGTTATTTGCAAGGAGAGAGAGAGAGAGAGAGAGAAAGAAAGAGAAAGAGAGAGAGAGAGAGATGAATAGGCACACCAGGGCCTTTAGCAGCTACAAACTCCAGATATATGTGCCACTTTGTGCATCTGGCTTTATAGGGGTACTGGAGACTCAAATCTCCCTTAGACTCAAATAGTCCCTTTTATGGCATGTCTCTAATGATGGGAAGACCTCTCATTAGAGCCATCTTCCTTTTTTTTTTTTTTTTTTTGGTTTTTTGAGGTAGGGTCTCGCTCTAGCCCAGGCTGACCTGAAATTCACTATGTAGTCTCAGGGTGGCCTTGAACTCATGGCGATCCTTCAACCTCTGCCTCCAGAGTGCTGGGATTAAAGGCATGCGCCACCATACCCAGCTCCATCTCTTTTTTAAAAATGTATTTGTTTGCAAGGAGAGATGAGAGAGAGAAGATGAATGAATGAGAAAGGGCTGGCCAGGGCCTCCAGCCACTGCAAACTATCTCCAAATGCATACATCACTTTGTGCATCTGGTTTTACATGGGTACTGGGGAATCAAGCCCAGGTCGTTAGGCTTTGCAGGCAAACATCTTAACCACTGAGGCATCTCTCCAGCCCAAAACCCGTCTCTTTAGGATTCCATTACCTTGCTGTAGTGCCTGGCTGTGGCTTAACCCTTTAATGCAAGGGACATTCCAGGTCTAAGCCACAGTATCTGAGGCAGGTATTAAGAGGAAGTCCCATTGCACGGAACCGTATCTGGCTTACTCGTTCACCCCTCGGTGGGAATTTGGTTGGCTTCTGACACTTCTGACTAATGCTGCTGTGAACATGCACACACAGGCATTGCTTTGACATTTTGCTTTCACTTCTTTGGGCAATATACTCCAAAGTGGAGTTACTGGATGGTGGTAATCTTATTTTAAATTGTTTGGGCATTTCTATGCTTTTGTTTTTTTAAAAATCTATAATTTTTTATGCATGCTCAAGTGGATGAGTGCGGGTGTTTACATGCCATGGTGCGCCTGTGGGGGTCTGAGGTCAACTTTTGGGTGTCCATTTTCACCTTCCTTTTAGGAAGTCTCAGCTGGGCATGGTGGAGAACGCCTTTAATCCCAGCACTCGGGAGGCAGAGGTAGGAGGATTGCCGTGAGTTCAAGGCCACCCTGAGACTACATAGTGAATTCCAGGTCAGCCTGGACTAGAGCGAGACCCTACCTCAAAAAACCAAAAAAAAAAAAAAAAAGTCTCAAGTTCACCACTGCTTACACTAGGCTTGCTGGCTCCTGGGCTTCCTGCAGATTCTCTTCTCTCTACCACCCTTCTTGCCCATAAGCATGGCTGGGAATACAAATCCCTGCCACAGCATCCGGCTTTTTATATGGGTGCTGGGGTTAAGTACTCGGGTACTCATGCTTGCACAGCAAGCGTTTTCTCCACTGAGCCTCTCTGCAGGGCCTTATTTTGGTTTTGTGAAGCAGGGTCTTACTTTAGCCCAGACTGACCTGGGACTCACTCTGTAGCCCATGCTAGCCTCAAATTCACAGCGATCCTCTTACCTCAGCCTCCAGAGAGCTGGGATTAAAGACAGGCACCACCATACCCAGCCAGTTCCATGCATTTTTGCTTAGTGCAAGCCTGCTCCTTTTAAAATATTTTATTTGTTTATTTGCAATCAGAGAGAGAAGACAGACAGACATAGAGAAAGAATGGGCTCACCAGGGCCTCTAGCCACTGCAAAAGAACTCCAGATGTATGCACCACTTTGTGTATCTGGCCTTACGTGGGAACTGGGGAATCAAACCCAGGAAACTCGGGGGCTTTGAAGGCAAGCGCCTTAATTGCTGGGCCGTCTCTCCAGCCCAAGCCTACTCTTTTAACAAGATTTCCTCTTATCTCTCATCAGAATTTCACTTTCATCTCATAGGCTACCATCGAATCACATGACCACCTCTAGCTGCAAGGGAGTCTGAGAAAGGATACTTATTTTTTTTAAATTAGGCATAAAAGTTTTTAGACCAAAACCTGCCATTTTTTTTTGGAAGGAAAGAAGAAAATAAATCTTAGGTGACACTGGGAACAGTGGAAGGGCTTCAAAAGAAAGAGGAACATTGTAGAAGAATTTATATTTTAGACAGACCTCTGGAAGCTGCAGACTAGTGCATGAAAGTCAAGAGAATCAGCGAAGAGGCCCACACCAATCCAGCGGGAGTGATGGGGACCCAGATGAGAATGGGGCAGAGGCGTAGGGTGGACTCTGGGGCATTCCTTCATCCCTGTCTGGATATTGACAGCAAGGAGGTGGAGGGAGAGTAGCTGAATCTTGGTTTGGAGCTTGGGTCCTCCTTGGTTATCTAGGAAGAAATACAGGTTTCAGGGACAGGCGATAGCTCAATATTGCATATGTTGAGTCTGAGGACCCTGCAGAATGGGGAGGTAGAAGAAAACATGGGAAAGGGTTGTCCCCATGTGAGTCCTTTAAGATCAGTTTGTATATTCAGTACTTTTCTCATCGCCATGACAAAAGCTACTTAAGGGAGGAAGGCTTCCCCACCTCCATCATGGTGGGGAAGGCACAGTGGCAGGAGCTGGAGGCAGTCAGTCACATTCAGTCTGCAGTCAGGAAGAAGATGGTGGTGCTCAGCCAGCTTTCTCCTTTGATCCAGTCTGTGACCCCATCCTATGGAATGGTTCCACCCACAGAAGGGTGGGTCTTCCTACCTCAATTAACCTAATCTAGAAATTCCCTCACAAACTAATCCAGAGATTTGTTTCCATGGTGATTCTGAATTCCATCAAGTTGACAATCAGATGAAGTATCAGTTTGTGACCTTGGCACTTGAGACAAAACAGAGTATAGATTACTTTGAATCTGGGATTCTGTGCTGGCTCAGGAAGCAGAGGTAGGGCGAGAGGGGTACTCCTGCCCAGACACCCTCCACCCTGAATGCCTCTGCTTCAGATGGGACTCTCTCACTGCCAACTTCCCAGAGACCCCAAGCCAATACCCCATGAACTAAGGAAACTCCACCTGGAATGTTCACTCTGGCTGTCTGTGTCTGCTGCCAACTGACCAGAGTCTGGGCTGAGATGGTCCTTCAGACACACCATCTATTCCCAGTCCACACTGCTTCCCTTTCCTGGACGAGGGTCAGGGCCTCTCTATCCTCCACTTCCAGGACTGAGAGCCAATCCTCATTTCCTTCCCTGTACTCTTGATCAAGTATGAGAAGTGCCCTCACTGCTCCTTCACCATCCATCACGGCTAAGCTGTGCCTTCCTGGCAGGCCATAAATCCTGTGTCTCCACTACATCACAACCACAGATCACAAAATACACTGATTCTTGGTAAAGGAAAAGAAAAATTCCTTTGGGGTCCTTTGGGGAGTGGGGTTCTTTGTCCCACCCTCAGCTTTCTGGGCCTACTGGGGGCTACTCATCCTGAGACCTGTGGAGCCAGTGCCAGACTGGATGGGTCCTGATGGGAAGGTGTGGATTGGTCCAGAGCCCCTCGAGGACAATGGGTACTATCAAACTTAGATTCAGAGAAATCGACATAGACAAGTTTGACTCCAGCACATAAATTCAAGGCAGGGTGGGGGTGGGGGTATCCTGGCTCTTAATAGATAAGGTACCAATTTTTTTTGAGTCTGAATAGCTTTACCTGTGAAAATGAGAATAATCAGGGTGCTCACCTCGTTGACTTGGGAAGATTAAATGTGACTAGTTTAACATAGTGGCTGACACAGGCGGAGAGACCCATGTATCTTCTTCATGCCACATAAGCTTAGAGTCCCTTCACCACTCTGGGGCTCAGTCTTCTCCTCCCCAAGATGGGCCCAGCACAGAGAGGTTGTTGCTTACACTGGGGCTCATGGAAGCGCCCCCTACAGTCCACTCCAGTTGTTCCTAACTGTGGGAGGAAAACCAGACCCAAGCACAGGTGTAGGGAGAGGATGTAAGTCCCAGACAAGCGTAAGACCCCTCTCCCTTGTCCCAGGCTGGACTCAATGAGAACAAAGCCCTAGGAGATGGGGGTGAACTCGGGTAGGAGTGTGGGGTAGGGAAGGGTGGGAAATCTACTCTTTGGGGCCTGGGCTGGCCAGCAGCCTAGCATGGGGCTGGGACGGTGGGTGGAAGGAAAAGAGAAAAGCCATCTCAGTGGAAATTGCCCTGCGGTTGGCTCAGGCGCCCACGACACTGTATTTATAGAGAGACTCCCGACAGCTCTTAATGCTTCATTGTCGAGTTAACCCTTTCCAAGCCTCGGTGCCAGCCTACTGTAGTCCAGGGAGAGTACAGAGGACTGAGATGAGGACAGGCTTGGATTCCAACTGGGCTCCGAGCCAGCAGCCTGGAGGTGGGAGCGGTCAATGGCCAGTCACCTGTCCCCGTTTCACGGAAAAGAAAAGTGCGGGATCCGGGTGGGGGATGGGCGGCGGGTAGCTCAGCACCCCCTCCTATTCCCTCTCCCCCTCCCCCCGCCCACCTTCCCGGAGCACCCGGGTTCCTCCAACCGGGGTCGAGCTGGGGGCGGGGGCGGGTCCTGCCCAGCAGGCGGGGTTCAGGCCTCGGGGCCCAAATCACACTGCTGGGGCCAATCGGGCCTCCGGGGCGCAGGCGGGCGGCCTTTCCGGGCCCGCGGCTTCCTCCTGGCCGCCCCGCCCCTGGCAGCCCGGCCGCCCCCGGCCCCGTCCCGGCCGGTCCCCGCGGCGTCGGCGACAGCGCGGGCGGCGAGTGGGCTGCGCTCCGCCGCGTCCCCGAATCCCGGGAGTCGGCGCGGCGCGGCGCGGCGCGGTGAGTTGCTGGCGTGGCGCGGGGTGGGGCGGCCTTTGTGTGCGCCGGGGAGCCGGGAGGCCCCGGGGCCCTTCCCCGCAGGGCACCCACACACCCCCAACCCAGGTTCGGGTCTAGCCTGGGCGCACGGGAACTAGCCGAACCCCCGATCGCTGCTCCGGCCCAGAGGAGCTTGGAGAGCGCCAGGATCCACCGCGCCCCAGCCCGGCCGCTGTTTCCCTGGCTCTGAGATGGGGCCAGGGGCTGGTGGGACCTGCAGACCCCCGGGGTTGGAGACTGGGTGGGTGGCGGATTCCTCACGCTGTGGATATGGAGCGGGGATGCAGGCAGATCTGCACGGGGCGGATGGTTCTGGACGCTCCAGGAATCCTCTAGCCGAGACTCGGAGGGAAGTAATCTTCCTAGCCAGGGAAGGAAAACACTGGATGCCAGCCCGGGGGAGAGGGAGCTGAGGGGGAGGGGAGCATGAGGTTAGGTGGTCTTCTGTGCTTGGCCCTGAAAGATGAAGGGGTGGATGGTTGGAAGACTATCACAGGCTTCAAAAGAGCATGAAGGGACAGAAGGAAGACAGGTTGGGACAGTTTAGAGGCCCCAAAAGATTAGAGCGTGCAGAAGGACTGGGGATGGGGCTGTCTTAGTGAGATGGGGAGGATGGAGAGGACGGTGGGTGGGTGGATGCTGGAAGACAAGGAAAGGGGATTGAATCCAGTGCCCCAGGTCCCTTCTCACTAGGGGCTTAGCTAGCCAACTGGCTGATTTGGAAGCCTAAGGCAGTGGACTGGCTAGAAAGGGGATTTATTTCCAAGCCAAGCCTGCCCTAATGAGGAATTCGTGATAGATGACTCAGATAGATGGGATCTGTCCATAGGGGTAAACATGAAGTAAATAAATAGTAATGTGAAGGTTTGTGTGTGCGCATGTGGTGTGTGTGTGGTAATAGTTACTATATTAGAAAGTAATGAAGCTGTTTGCATTGTAAGAGAGTTCTTTATTTAGTTGAGCTCTTTCTCTTAATTCTCTCTGGCCTCCCAGAAATCCCTAGGAAATGTGATGCCAGGCAACAGCCTTCCTTGTAGTTTTTGTGACCTTCAAGTAGGTGGGCACATGTGGGGCAGTTGATGTCTACGCTTGAAATTGAATTCTAAACTTGACTGATGGGTTGGGCTGATTGCATGGTGGGCAGGGTGGAGGGCTTGGGTATGGAATGGTGTTCATAGTTCCCGCTGGTTGGGAATGGGAATGTTTTGGGTGTGTGCATTTCTCTGATAGCTGGAGTTCCCAAGTATCAGTAAGTCTCCTCACAATGAGCTGACTTGGAGTGTTCAGATGTTAATGAAATTTTTGTCATGGGACTGCTCAGTTGGTCGAGTGGTTACCTAGCATGCACAAAGCCCTGGATTTAGCTGGGCAGTGCACTTTTAATTCCAGCATTTGAGAGGCCGAGGTAGGAGGATTACCTGGAGTTTGAGCCCAGCCTGAGACTACATAGTGAATTCCAGATCAGCCTGGGCTAGTGCGAAACCATACCTTGAGAAACCAATAAATAAAATTTTAAAAGCCTTGGATTTGATCACCAAAACCACTGGGCCTGGTGGCACATGCTTGTAATCCCAGTACTGGGGAGGTGGAGGCAGGAGGATCAGAAGTTTAAGGTTATCTTTAACTATATAGCAAGTTAGAGACAAGTGTGGACCACATGAAATCTTGTCTCAAAAAAAAAAAAGTTTTCATCATGACTGGATTAGGTTTGTGATCATCAGTTTTTGTTTTGATATCTTTATTATCTTTAATTAGATACATTGTATGAGCAAATCTTATCATGGTTCCAATCATCAGTTTTTACACTAAGGTGTCACAAGGCAAAGGGACTTTCAAGGGAGACCGGTTTCTTCCATGCATGAAGTGTCATTAGTGATGTTTTCCTTGGTCACATGGTGGCTTCTGTCTGCAGAGCACTGCCAGTGTGCTCCAGACTCATGCTATGAGAGAGCAGAACCTGTACCTTGTGGCTTCAGGCCACACCCGCAGTGTCAGAAGGAGGGGGCAGGGGGGATTTTGACCCAGTTTTCCTTCCTATCCCTGTCCCTTGTAAGCTCTGTCCTGGCATGTGATGGGAACAGGTTGGCTTAATGTCCCAAGATCTTGCTCATATGCCTGATCACTGGGTTGAATGCTTTAATGCTTGTCTCAAGAAGAGTTGTAGAAGTGGTAGCTTTTCAGAATGGTCCTCTGGGACTCTGAGTCCTTATTCTGGAGAGGCTAGCTCCTGAACCTTTCTGTGGGAATCTCCCCCCTCCCAGGCTGGCTTTCTACAGCAGGAAGTCGTCCTCACTCTGCAGTGGGATTTGGGGTTGACATTGAGGTGTGCAATTCAGTTTGAGACCAGAGATGCCGTGTGATCCTAGAGCCCTGAGTTGGCATTCCACATCCTCAGAGAGACTCTTAGAAAGTGTGCCCAAGTGCCTGGCCTATTGTTGGATTGGACTGTGTGGTTTGGGTTATGTGCAGAAAGTGACCCACATCTAAGCAGCCTCTGAGATTATGACTGCACCGGGCTGTTTAGCTCTAGATCTGAGTCATAGGGCCGGGAAAGAAGGAAGAAGGGCAGGGAGGATGATGTCACTAACCATGAGCTTATCCTCTGAGTGGGTGGTGACTGCTTACTGTGGTTCTTTTTCCCACACCCCAGGGCTGGAGTGGAAGGGAAGTCCACCATCAAAAGGGGAAGGGCACCTTCAAGGCTTGGGAGTGGAAGGATGGAAGGGGCTCAGTGTGGACCACACATCAGAGAAGGTCACATGTGTGTTCCACAGCCCTTGCTATTGCTCAGTCACCCGTGGGTGGTGTACTGGGTAGAAGTATTAGATACTCAGGGTTCAGGGATGGGGCCATACTGGATGCTTAATGAACATCATTTCACATAATCCTCATAGCATTATCATACAGATGGAGAAACTGAGGCCCAGAGACACACAGCTGACAAATGCTGAAGGTGGGCTATCGTCCGTCCTCAGAACTAGCTCTTTTCTGTCACTCTTGAGTTAGCCACAAGTTTACCTCTCATTTTGTGGCCTGGACAATATGCCAAAGGTCCCCCAGGCAGAGGGGACTTGTGAAGAGTCAGGGAAAAGGCAGGACTGACCTGAGTAACCCAGATCGTCGTAGTCCTTGGCAGAGTATTCTTGTGCTGTCAGAGGCCTGGTTTTTGTCACATGATGCCTCTGGGAGTCCCTTTTATATCCCCCGTTCTGATTAGTGCTCTCAAACACCTGCCCCATCTCCTTTTCATTTTCTTTTTTTTTAATCATAGATCATAAGCCACTATGATTCCCTCCCCACTCTCCCCCATATCTCTTCCCCCTCTCAATTAGTCTCTGTTTTGTTTCATCTGTCATCATCTTTTCCTCCCATTATAGGTAGGAATTATCAGGCACTGCAAAGTCATGAATATCAAGGGCATTTTGTGTCTGGAAGGTTGCGTTGTAAGCAGTCCTCCCCTTCCTTTGGCTCTCACAATCTTTCCACCACCTCTTCTGCAATAGACCCTGAGCCTCGGGATCATTTTCTTTTTTAAAAAAGTATTTTATTTCCAAGCAGAGAGAGATAGAGAGGGAGAGAGAGAGAAAGAAACAGTGTATATGGGCATGCCAGGCTCCCTAGCCACTACAAATGAACTCCAGATGTATGCACCACTTTGTGCATCTGGCTTATGTAGTTACTGGGGAATGGAGCCCTGGTTGTTAGGTTTTGCAAGCAAGTACCTTAACTGCTGAGCTATTTCTCCAGCCTGTCCTTTTCTTTCTTTCTTTCTTTCTTTCTTTCTTTCTTTCTTTCTTTCTTTCTTTCTTTCTTTCTTTCTTTCTTTCTTTCTTTCTTTCTTTCTTTTTCTTTCTGTCTTCCTTCCCTTTCTTTCTTTCTTTCTTTTTCTTTCTTTCTTTCTCTCTCTCTCTCTCTTTCTTTCTTTCTTTCTTTCTCTCTTTCTCTCTTTCTCTCTTTCTCTCTTTCTCTCTTTCTCTCTCTCTCTCTCTCTTTCTTTCTTTCTTTCTCTCTTTCTCTCTTTCTTTCTTTCTTTCTCTCTCTCTCTCTCTCTCTCTTTCTTTCTTTCTTTCTTTCTTTCTTTCTTTCTTTCTTTCTTTCTTTCTTTCTTTCTTTCTTTCTTTCTTTCTTTCT
>PVHP010019742.1:0-31657 GCA_004024765.1 Zapus hudsonius
CTTGTTTTTCTGATGAGTTTAACAGAGCTGGGAGTCTATACTGGGTGCGACTTCTCAGTTGAGTCCTTGTGACAGTCTCTGGCAACATTTGACATCATAACCTCTCTAACACATCTGCATTTTCTTCTCCGTCTCTCTTATTTCCTTTTCTGCAGTCAATGTGTCAAGTGCCTTTGCTTCAGGCTACTCTTGACATTGTTTCCTGGCTTCCAGCATTCCTGTTTTAGTACATGTGTCAAGGGCCTCATGCTCCAGGCTACTCTTGATGGTTTCACCTTCTCTCTCCTGCTCCAGCAACCTCTGCATTGCTCTAATCTACAAACACGGGGCTCCTTCTGCACCATCTTTTCAGATGTTTTATTCTTTTAATTTTTTTGTTTTTGCTTTTGATTCTTCCATAAGATGAATGAATATTTACTTATATGTTGTTATTTTCCACAACAATCATGTTTGTAGGGAGAAAGACAGCTTTTGATACTGGAATAAGAAATTGACTTTAATCAGGAATTGAAAAATATCAGGAAAAATAAACTTTGGCCATGACACTGTAAAACTACTATAAGGAGAACTGGGTAAAAATTTATAGGTACAGTCAGGTGTATTTGCACATGTCTTAAGTTCCAGCAGTCAGAAGGCAGAGACGGGAGAATCACTGTGAGTTTAAGGCCAGCCTGGAGCTACAGAATGAGTTCCAGCTCAAAATAGACTAGAGTGATACACTGCTTCAAAAACCAAAATAGAATAAAAGTAAAAACAAAAAAAAGAAAAATATTTTAAATGACCTCTCCTCTCCCCAAGAACAGGCAGCGAAAGAAAAATAAACAAATATCATTACTTAAACTACAAAGCATCTCCAAGGAAAGGAGATGTTACCATAGTGAAGCATTTGCAGAGCATATGCATTAGACAAAGTATTTGCATTCCATACCTTAGCTAAAAGAGTAGTATACCAAATCTCTAAGGTACATAGCCAACTCAAAAATTAAACAACTAGCCCAAATAAAATATGGACAAAAGGCATAAAAATATATTTCTTAAAGGAAGCCATGTGAATGGTCAGCAAATATCTGAAACATGTTTACTCTCATTAATCATCAGGGAAAAACAAATTTCAACCACCATGAGAAACCATCTTTCCCCTGTTGGATTGGCTATTCTCAGACAAAAGATAAAAAATATAGCTGAGAAAATGGAGGAAAATGAACTTGTACTCTGTTAGTAAGAAGGGAAAATGATACAGATGTTATGGACAACATTGTGGAGGTTCCTCAAGAAAAAGTGAAAATGGGGGTGTTGGGGAGATGGATCAGTGGAAGATGCTGCTTGCTTGTAGATCCTCCTGATCCTGGTTCAATGCCCCAGTCACTAAGAAAAGCATGATGGGTATTCCTTTGCAAAGGCCAGAGTCCCTGGAATACTCTCCCCTCCAACCCACTCCCCACAAAAATAATTAAAATGGAACTACCATATGATGAAGAAATAATATTACTGTATATATATCCAAAAGAGATAAAATCTGTCTATTAAACGATGTTTGTATCCCACATTCATCACAGAATCATTCCTCCTAGTCAGATATAGAAAAAAATGTATCCATAGTCAGATGAAGGGATTAAAATGTGGAATCCAGCCACAATGGAATAGCATTAAACTGTAGAAAGGAGAAAATTCTGTCATTTGTGACAACATAGGTTAATCTGCAGAACACTTTGTAAATAAAAAAATAAGTAAGACGCAGGACAACCAAAACAGGAGATCACACTCATATGTAGAAACTCAAAGTGGTAGAGCTGGTAGTGGAGAGTGGAGGGGTGTTTACAGAGGCTGGGGGTGATGGATAAGGGCCAGATCTAGTGGGATAGTTCTAAGTTTCAGTAGAAAGGAGGAATAAGTTTTAGTGCTCAGCATATAAGAGTAGCAATGCATTATATGCTTCAAAATTGCTGAACAAGTAGATTTTAAATGTTGTAGCCACAAATAATTAACATGTGAGGAGATTATTATACTAATTATATTTTGATTTAAGCATTCCAAAACATAAACATGTTTACTTTACATGGTACACCTTAAATATATAGCTAGCATTACTCAATTATAGTAATTTCTAAATGAGAAATAAATAGTGTACTAAATAGATAACTAAAAATGTGTGGTCAACAGAGAATAGAGGCTTCACTATGAGGTAGCCACATTCTTATTTTGTGAGAACTAATGAAACTGTGGCCTCAGAATATTTTTAAATAGTTTATTTATTTGAAAGCAGAGAGAGAGTGAGAGAGAGAGTGAGCGAGAGAGACAGAAGAGAGAGACAGAAGAGAGAATGGGCACACTAGGGCCTCTAGCCACTGCACATGAACTATAGATGCATGTGCCACTTTGTGAATCTGGCTTTATGTGATACTAGGGAATCAAACCCAGGTAGTTAGGCATTGCAGGCAAGTGCCTAAACTGCTGAGCCATCTCTCCAGTCCTCAAAATATTTTTTTTTAATTAAGCAACCTTTGTTTATTTCTTGAAAGATAAGCACAGTTGATCTGTACTAATCATAACATTGATGGAAATATAACAACATTCAATCTTTCTCATCTAAAAATAAATTATACTCTGTTTTAATTATTATGTTAACCAATGATAATGCTTGAAGTGAGAAAACTAGATAATGCTTACAAAAACTTGTTCCTTTAAATCTTGGTTTTCTACCTATATGTAAGCTACAGAAAAAAAAATCCTGTATAAACCATTAAATAAAAATGTTACATAAAACTGCATCCCATTCTGTTTTCAGTGATGGGCAACTCGATTGTTGTTACTAAAGTGTGAAGAGAAGCATCCTCTAATCTGTATTTTTATTCATTCTTTTACTCATTCATTCATTCATTTTTAAAATTACGTAGTTATGGTTTTATTGCAGTCACCTTTCTAGTTACTGTGAAGAAAGAACCCAAACAAAAGCGGCTTGTGGAGGAATGGGCTTATTAGACTTACTGACTAGAGGGGAGACTCCATCCTGGCAGGGAAAACGATGGCATGGGCAGAGGGGTGGACATCACCTCTGCCACAGCACTGCAAACAGTGGCAGGAAGGTGTGCCAAATACTGGCAAGGGGAAGCTGGCTTATAACCCCATAAGCCCGCCTCTGACAACACAGCTCTAGTGAGGTTGTAATTCCCTAACTGCCATCAGCTGAGGATTGATCATTCATGACATATTCATTTGTTTGTGGGGGACACCTGGAATAAACCATGACAGGTTTTCCTTAAGACATTTTCATACCTACTTAGATGTAGTTGACCCTCCTTCCATACCCTCTCCCTACCCCACCTCCATTTCTCCCAACCCTGGTTCCCTCCCTTCCCGTTTCCCCATCACGTGTTCCCTGAACCCTCACCACTTTTATCTCCTGGAGCCCTCCTTTTGCTCTCTGTAGTTTCCTGGCCTCTCTACCTGCATAACCCCCATGTAAATTAACATTACAAGCTAATCTGCATGGGAAAAAGAACATTGAGTGTTTGCATTGCTGGGTCTGTTTACTGTAGTTATTTTAATATTACATTTTTTCCTAATGGAATACTTGCCTATGCTCTGACTCAGCTATATCTCCATTGACCGTTCAACAATTGCCTTTGTTTTATTTTTCACTCTTGTCTACTCTTGGGTCATGATCAGGGTCATTCTTAAGCATTAGAAGAGAGCATTCAGAACTGAGGAGGATGATGCTTCTGTGTGGGCTTTGCATTGGCCATGTTGTATGCATACACTGATTCAGACACGCCCCACCATTCCAATGTGATTGGCATCTTCTTGAGAAAGTTTAGGATTCTCTTTGATCATCTTAAGGAATACGCTCTTTGGTAGTTTAACCCAGAACCTCACAGAGTCAACCCCAGGCATGTGAGGCAAACACTGTACCACTGAGCTATGTCCTCAGTATCAGCTGGTCTTTCAAATAACCCTTATTGGTCTGAATTAAAAATGTCTATAAATCACTGGCATATAAAAAGCATCTTTGCAAATATATGGGAAAAATAAAATGCTTCTCCAATGTATTTTATGAAAGCTAGGTAAGTTTAATACCAGAGCCTTATGAATGTTTACAATTCTGCCATTAAATTTGGGATGAGTACTAAGATATACAGGATACCTTGCCACAAGGACTAATACAGACAGCCCACAGAGGAGGATATACAACTGATCAGGGATGGGGAGGGGGGGAATTGGGGAATTCGGGATAACAACGCATGGTTTGCCCACTAAATAATGTAACACATTATGGACAATAAATATATATTAAAAAAAAAATTTCAGTTAAGGGGCTGGAGAGATGGTTCAGTGGTTAAGGCACTTGCCTCTAGTGCCTAAGTCCCCGGGTTCAATTTCCCAGGGCCCACATAAGCCAGACCCCAGAACCACAAGGTGGTGGCCCTAGTTCTCTCTTTCTCTCTCTCTCTCTCTCTCTCTGCTTGAAAATGAATAAATAAAAATAATAAAAAATAAATTTCAATTAATATATATATATGTGTATGGGTGTACAAAAATATAAATTAAACATTATTGATTAGAATTCATATATATGAAAAAATACAAGTAGAATTTATTTTAGGAAAGTAAGAGTAGCTCAGCATTGCTGAATTTGTCAAAATAATCTCTATGGTTAGTAACTAAAGCAGAAAGTTCAAGGCTAAAGAGGCTTTCAAAGGGCTGTGGGGATATATCAGTCAGGGAAGCACTTGCCCTGTAAGCATGAAGACCTGACTCTGAACACTGGGAGTGGTGGAGTGCAGGTCTGTTATCTTGTGCTAGGGAGGCGGAGACAGGTGGATCCCCAGGGCTCACTAGCTAGCTAATGAGAGACAGTATTTCATAAACAAAGTGCTGGACAGCATTTCCTGAAGAACAACACCTGATGTTTTCATCTGACTTCCCCACATGCATGCACACACACATGCACAGGCATGAACGTATACACGTATGCATAAACACAAAAATAAGACAGAGACATCTCTCTGTATCTCTCTGCTAGAAAATGAATAAATAAAATATTGAAAAAAAAAGGTGGAGGGATGGCTTGGCGGTTAACGCACTTGCCTCCAGTGCCTAAGGCCCCAGGTTCAATTCCTCAGTACCCACATAAGCCAGACCCACAAGATCGTGGCCCTGGTGCACTCTCTCTCTCTCTGTCTCTCTCTCTCTTCTCTGTCTCTCTCTCATCTCTCTGTATCTCTCTGCTAGAAAATGAATAAATAAAATATTAAAAAAGCCAGAGACATCTATTACTGTTTCTAAATTCATTAGAAAAAGAGAAAAGATTGTAAGAATATAATTAAAATCTACCTTAATAAGGATATATAAATAATTCAATCATAAAATGAGAAAATAATTTCAATGTGGCCTTAAGCTATCCACTACCACCATTGTTACTTCACAGTTTTGGGATGCTTTAGGAAATGAAATGAATAGAAAATTATATTATTTATATAAAATCTGGACAGCAGACAGAACTTTTTCTCTATTAATATGTTTGAATTACCAAGAAAGTTCAAGAAATTTTAGTAAATACATAAGCAATATGATTATTTGGTACATTGGTTACAATCAGTTGGTGACAAATTAATATATTTTTAAATAAATAGTATTTCAAATGTATAGTCTTAACTCTTTAAAACAGTAAGAAAAATCTCATGGGACAATATCCAATAAGATTCTTATACAGATGGAAAAACTTGATTATATTAGAACAAAAGGAATTGCCCAAATTCAATTTAGAAATGTAATGTAATTTAAAATAAATCCCAAATGTTCTTTTTTATATAGGTATATTGGGTATTAGATTAAATTTATTTAAAGTTTATGGAGAAAAATCAATATTCAAGAATAGGCAAGGACAGTTTAAGAAAAAAAAACCAGTAAAAACCTACCTTCTCAGCCATCAGACATAGTGTGAAATCAGTGCAATGAAATCTGTATGTTATTGTCACAGGAATGGACAAATAGACAAGGAAAGATTTTTTTGAACTTTTGAAAACTTTATTGATAGCTTCATAATTATAGACCATCAACCATTATGATTCTCTCCCCACCCTCCCTCATATCTCTTCCCCCTCTCAATTAGTCTCTGTTTTGTTTCGGTGTCATCATTTTTTCCTCTCATTATGTATAGGTATTATCAGGCACTGTGAAATCATAAATATCAAGGCCATTTTGAGTCTGGAAATTTACATTATAATAGTCTTACCCTTTCTTGGGCGAGGAAGGATGTTTTTAGGTAGCAGGTGTAGGATGAATTAAGAAAAAAAAGTTCTCATGAAATGAGTATTCACTTGAGAAAAAAATGATATAATTTCATCATATGCACAACAGAAACAGACTACAGTAGATTAAGTGTGGAAATTAAATAATATCAGAAGTCATATCAAACAATCTCAGAGAACCTATACTTTTAGAGACCTTGGGAACAGGGGAAGTTTTCTGAAGAATGGAAATCCCAAAAAGTGTTTATGGTTACTTATGACCTGACAATTATCAAAATGTTTGACAGGGGAATATATGCAATAAACAAGAGAGAAAAAGTAGATATGGAAAATTATTTCAAATTCAGATACTGGTGACTCATTCCCTAAAATCTATAAGGAATTAGTCAATAAAAGGGGCAAAAATTTGAACCAAAAATTGAAGAGACAATCCTCAGAGAAATAAATCCAATTCAGAAGAAAAAGAGCATTATAAAATGCTCTACCAACCTTTTGCGACAAACACAAAAGTGAATAGCAAAGCGATCTGTATTTTTTATCATAAGACGGGCAAAAATTCTAAAGAACATTCCTGACAAATATGTGGAAAAAAGTGTGCTCCCATATATTTCTGATTGAATATAAATTGAGTATCTTATAAACTATCATCCACTAGGATCTGTTAAAATTAAAACCAGGTGTACATATTAATTCAGCCATTTTCTTTCCTAGAAGTCAACACCATGGAAGTAAAACCCCAAAGCTTAGGAACATATGCAAACAAACATTGAAACCTGACTCATTGTAGTGTAAACTTAGAAATACAGCGCAAGTGTGAATTAATCATGGGGCATGCCTACTACAGAGGATTATGAAACTTTATTCATATAAGAAAGAAGGGTGTGATGCGCTGGGGTTCTAATAGCATATCTGAAGAAGATTAATTTGGTAATTTCTAATTAAGATTATAAAGATGCCGCAGTGAATATTATTTATCATTATTATTATTAATGTTATTTAAAAAAATATTTAAGGCAAGTTTTCAGATAGCTTGGACCAGCCTTCAACTTCCTATGTAGGCTGTGGCTATTGTTGAATTCCTCCCAGTATCTCTGCCTCCACTTTCTAGTTGCTGGGAATATAGTTATGTATCACCGCACCATGCAATAATTTCATTAAAAATATAAACCTCGTGAAAAACCTGCCTGTGTGCATTGTGTTCACTTTCATAGAATCTATAATTGCATAGGACTGTGGTAACTATGCAGAAAAGTGTGAGAGGAGCAATACAGAAGACAGGATGGGGGCTAGGTGAGGAAGTGAGAAAAAAAGAAAGAGTATGCAACAATAGCACAATAAAACATGTTCATGGATGTCCTCGAAAAATTTCCTTCCTTCAAGTAAAGCAAAACAAAATAAAATAAGTCACTGAAAAAGAGGAGTGCCATTCCCATCACTTACACACAAAGTACACACACAAAAAGCTGCAATGTTTTCATTCTGAAAATCCATACTTGAGTCAACAGACTTCTAGGAGGGAACACTGAACATGTGACAATGTGGGAGCTTGCTGGCAGGGATGACGGCTGCCATGGAAATGCCACCAAGGCCAGGTCACAGTAGAGGAGGGAAAAAAAATGACAACCATTTGCAATACATCCTGAACGTATCTGTTATTGGCCCATTCCTGGGATGAAATACCCAACCAGCAGCAACGGAGGGAAAGAAAGAGTTATTTCTGCTTAAAGCTCCCCGGGGTAGAGTCTATCAAGGTAGAAAAACCAGAGCAGGAGAAGGAAGCAAGAACCACATCCTCACACTAGCAGGAAGGAAGGAAAGACACTCTGCTGCTGTTCAGCTAGCTCTCTGCTTCTTATTCAGTCCAAGACTCCCAGCTGATAGGATGGTGCTTCTCACAGTTTAGGAGGGTTTTCCTGACTTAATTAGCCTAATTAGGATAATCCCTCATAAACATGCACAAGGCTAGCCTAATCTACATAATCTCTCAGGCGATTCTAGGAACTGTCAAATTGACAAGCAGTATAAACAGTCACACCAAACCACTCTGTGACCTAAGGAGGAATTTCAAACCTGACTGTAGATGCTCTAATAGCAAGAGGAAACACACCATCACGAACTATCAGTAACTATAATTCACTCCTGGTTCAGAAGGGAACAGTTATCTGGTTATCTGCTAACACCAATTAGATAATGTGATAATGGACCCACCCTCTGACATTTGTGAGTGGTATTGGAGCCCTGGAGTGGAAAGATAGCTTATATCTGTTTCCAGATATTTTCATGGACTCTGAGTTATTTGTTTCAATCCTCCCGTATTCTGTTTCTCTGCAGCTGTTGACATCTGCCTGGTGGCTTAGCCATGTGGTGTCTGCAGGACCACTCTTCCCTCTGAATTGCAGCTCTTTTGGGCGCAGTTGTCTGTGTCAGGGAATGCCTGGGAAGCTCTCTGTCTGATGATGTCTGTCTGGCCCTTGCACACCCTGATCTAAGCATGGGGAATGTGCCTCTTGTATTGGATTCCTGACAACGCTTGGTTTATGCAAAGCTGAAATCTGATATGTTGCCAAAATACTTCTTCAGCTTAGAAAGGAGCAGCAGCTAGTTATTTAAAAGGTTCATCTGCTTTAGCTAGGAATAGCTTTTAATTACCGTAAGTTGATATACGCTGCACAGTGGGAACAAAAGGAAATTGTAAGGAGACATAGGCTTGCCTTGGAGTTATTTGAATG
This sequence comes from Zapus hudsonius, assembly GCA_004024765.1. Classification (NCBI taxonomy): domain Eukaryota; kingdom Metazoa; phylum Chordata; class Mammalia; order Rodentia; family Dipodidae; genus Zapus; species Zapus hudsonius. The sequence goes on from PVHP010019742.1 coordinate 8,978, forward strand.
GAATGATAATGACAATGGAGTTGGGACTGGTATTTAAGTCCACATGAAAACCATTTCTAAACTCATGGAGAAAAATTGTGTGCATACCCCAGTACAAGGTGATGTCCCATGCTGAGAAGTGTTAAGGGGTATCTGTTTCCATGTCACAAAGATCTCATTCCTGTTTTGTCTTGAACCAGATTGTTTGTATTTCATGGCAGTGAGTCAAGCAAGCTGTCTTTTAAGATATCCTCATTAAGGATGAAGCTCAGTGCTGAGTTGGTTGCTTGTATCATAGTCCTGAGACATTGAATGTGTGAATTCACAATTTCAGTCTCATACAAACTGGGGCAGTAGTTTTCAACCATGATAAAGAGAACAGTTTTTGGAAGACATCATATATTTATTTAATCAAAATGAGACCTATAAGGATACATGGAATTTTACATATTACACTGATACTTTTTAAATTGCCAAACATAAGAATTTTAAAGCTTTGTGTGTATGTGTGATGGTGGTGGTCGGGGGGTGGGGATGTTTGTGAGCATGTGCATGCCACCGTCTGTATATATATATATATATATATATATATATATATATATATATATATATATATACAGACATATTATATACATATATATATATATATATATATATATATATATATATATATAATTTGAAGATAGCATTAAGTATCATTTCTTGCCTTCCTCCTTTTTGAGGCAGAGTCTCTTTGAAGTTCAGTGCTGCACACTCCAGGCTGGCTAGTGTGTGAACTCCCAGGATTCTCCTATCTCTACTTCCCACCTCTCTGTAAGAGAGCTGATGTTACAGATATTCCCCGTGTGTCTGCCTTTATGTTGTTGGTTCCACCATTTAAACTAAGGTCATCAAACTTGAGTCGCAAGTGCTTGCTTTTATTCAGGTATCTGTCTCACCAGTTCCACCACTTGAACACTTTGGGAGGAAGTAATGGTAGCTCATATTAACATTTTCAAGGTGTAAAAGCAGTCTGAGGACATATTAAAACTGATCAGGGATGGGGAGGGGGGGAATTGGGGAATTTGGGATAACAACGCATTGTTTGCCCACTAAATAATGTAACTTATTATGGACAATAAATATATATTTAAAAAAAATCCGATAGTGTGTAAGTATAAGTAATGGCTCAGTCACCACAACTCATACCCTGCCTTCACTCCGGGAATTTGAAGCTCATGTTGTAGTGACCACTTTTGCTTGTCATTCTCAAATTTCAGATGGGACACAGTGAAATGTATACTGCAGCTGGCTCCGGCAGGGGGCTGCAAGGAACCTGGGGCCTTGTTTTAGAAACTCTAGCTTTGCAGTTTGTGGATTTGCATATACATATGATTTTAAATATGAAATCTATACATTAATATTCATAACGTTGTATGTTTATGTTAGGTACGTATTTGAATTTTAAATCTTAAACTCAAGTTCATTTGTAGCCGAAAGAAAAAAACAACTAAGATATCCCCAGGGCAGTGTTAATATTCAGGGAAATCTCTCTATACAGAGAACCTTTTCAGCTAATGGAACCCACAGGCAGAAAGTGAAATTCAGATGTGTTACTGGCTTCCTCTCTTTCTGCTGCCTCAGCTCCTCAGCATACATATAGGGCTGGAGCTACTCTTTCTCAACATCTGTTCTTTGACCTTGAGCTGACAAAGTCAGCAAGTATCAGAGAAGACCAAACTGGGAATGAGTTGCTATATTGGAAGAAGCATTTGAAGACCCCCACCAAAAGGTGTAAGAGGACAGTTTCTAAATATCCGTGGTAAGGTAGTTATATATATGGCGTTCAAAACAACTATACTGAGAGCAGTTTTGTATGTGGATCACAGATAACAGTCCTTGAGCCCCTTTCAGATTCCTTTCCACCATGATGACACTGTGAGAACTGAGGACACAGCCTCTAGTCTAAGATCTGCTACATTCTGGGTGGACAAATATTTTTTTTTTGAAGGGGAAGTGTGTCTTAGTTTAGGCATCGTTGTGGTCAGCTTTCTAGTTGCTGCACAGAAAGAACCCAAACAAAAGCGGGTTGTAGAGGAATGGGTTTATTTGGCTTACTGACTCGAGGGGAGACTCCATCCTGGCAGGGAAAACGATGGCTTGAGCAGAGGGGTGGACATCACACTCCAAACACTGGCAAGGGGAAGCTGACTTATAATCCCCATAAGCCCACCCCCAACAACACAGCTTCATCTAGGTTGTAAAACCCAAACTGCCATCAGCTGAGGGTCCATCATTCAAAACACATTCATTTGTTTGTGGAGGACACCTGGATCAAACCATGACAGGCAGCTTGAGATTGAAGACTATAATGCCTGATCTGTCCTCCACTAGAAGGAAAACTCTTACATATACATGCAATTTCTTTAGAAAGTTAAAATGCAATAGAAACACACAGGCACCAGCAACATGTACAGCCAATATTAATTTTGCACTCAGGGATTCTTGCATTCTTGTTTGAATGGTGCTGTATATTTCCAAGGGATGGTTTGATGGTATCAGACTCCTCAAAGTTGACTGTGTTCCCTGAGTATCCATCAGTCTGCTGTCTCTTCTGTGTTCTTGTCACACAATTTCTGTCTGAGTCTGTATGGATGCTCCAGGGCCATGCCACTTGGAAAAGTATGAAGAACAATAATAAAGAACAGAGGGGTTTTTTTCAGTTTCTATTTTATTATTTCATTAAGGCAGATCACTGTGCCTTCTTATACTCTGATATTCATTTCCTGAAAATTTCTTTGAAAAAAAAGGGGAGAAATTGCAAAGCATGGTGACTGTAGTGACATGCCCAGACTTTCCATTGTCACCAAGTCATCTTGATATTTTATTCTCATTTCTGTCCCTTGACAACTGGCAGTGCGTCTATGGGTCTATGTCCTGATACCACACGAGAAAGAGAACGAGAGAGAAAAATACCTCTTCCTTCAGATTTACTTTTCAAATCATACTTCCACCTGATGGGCTGACCAGCAAGTCACCTGGTCTCTCTTTTCCACTTGTCTCGCTCTTGAGTCATCATCCATTATGATATTTGAGGTATCATTCCAATGGCACCAAATGAAAGGATTTTATAGGATTCTTTGACCTTGGACATGGCCAAAAGTATCATTTTCTGTTGTTCATAAACTTCTTTTGGTGGCCTTAATGATATTTGTTAGAAAAATGATTAGCGGAATGTCTCTTCTCCAGTTCAGCCTCATGAAATTCTCAAAGGTTTAACTAGGTTAGATTATTTGAAGAAATTTCAGCATCTTCACCTGGAAAAAGTACATAAAGTCTGCCCGCTCCCACAGGGAAAATATTTTAACCATCTACACTCTCAAAAACATCAAAGAAAAAAATGAAAATAAGATATAAATGCCACATAGAACAAAATCCAAGTGGTAGTAATTAATGGATGGTAGATGAAAGGAGAGGGTAAGCTTACTTTATACCTATTTTACCCTTTATTCTTTCCCCAAACATCTAAGTTTATTTGGGATATTACAAAAAATAATGAGCAAATGACTGACTGACATTGTGCTTTATAAAATACAAATACTTTGTACATATGGGATCCCATGGGATTTCAGCAGGGATCCCATTTTTACTATATAGAAGGAGATGGAAACTGAATTTAAATGATTAGCTCCAGGTTACATTGAATTGTGGTGTCAGAATGCAGATCTTCTGGTTCAGAATCCATTGGGCAATAGGAATTTTCTTGTAACTCTATGAAAGAACCTAATTCCATTGATCTTTCAATGTGATGGAGACTTTCAATTAGCTCACCAAGGAAGATAACTCACACTTACAAATGGGGTCAGAGTCTTCCTTTGTCAATTGAACTGCCTGATGGCTCTATAGATCCCTAGCTTAACTGCCTTGGGCATTGCCTCACTCTGATAGCCAGTGGATGTGAGAACCCATGCTAACCGTGCTGAATGCCTTGTGACCATTTGTTTCAATCTTGATAACCCTACTGGGTGTTGCTATGCAACTGCTGTGTGATCATAAGATGTCAGTGTCTTTGGTGCCTGGTGGTTTGCTAAGTGATGGCAGTAAGGCTCTGGTAGAGGTGAACTGAGATCAGAAGGGGATCCTGAGATCTTATCTCTGGTCATGTCAAGATAAGAGGAGAGAAGAGCTACTTATCTAATTGCTGTTTCCTCTCCTGGAGAGTACCATTCGACTATATTTGCTCTACTGTAGTTGAGCTGTATCACAGTTTATGAATTTTTTTAGATATTTTGTACTTATTCTCTCTAGAAATATTGCTATATATTAAGTGCAAAGAGTTTACAATACAGGCTTCTTTATATCAATTAGATTTTTAATATGATAAACTTGACATAGAGTTGGAATGTCCATATGGGGAAAAAGAAAATCGAAGCAATCATTTGGAAGTAGATGTGCAGTGTGACAAATGACAAGGTTGTATCGTCAAGAAGCATCTGTCTAGCAATGACATAAGTGATTAGTTCTATTTGCTTGTTTTTTTTCACACAGCAAGAATTTTAGAAGCTTAAAGATATTATGACAGGCCAGGGATCTTTTTTTCTGCTTTCCTCCTCTAATATCTAGACCTTTGCCCTGTTTGAGGAGGCTGGATGTCCTGAATTTAGAGAATACTAACCTCTGGAACTTTCCAATCCAGAAGTGGGCAGACTGCTTCTAGAAGCAGACCTGGGAGGTGGAGAGCTAACTCCCCAGGCCCCATCTCAGGAGGGGAATAGCTTAGCTGCCTCTAGCTGCAGCCTGAGGAAAAGGAACCTGAAGAGAGCTTTAGTTAAGCCATTAGTGAACCTGCAGCATCTGCTGTCGCTCTGAGGTCACTGTGGCTGTGGCTCCCCACGTACAGGTGCTCGTTGGCACTTTCATTGAACAGACAGAAGCCGGTAATACGTGAGCAAGTAGGGCGTTGCATGAGTAAAGGGTAAGGACCTTTCGACCTTGTCTAATCCTTAAAGATTTGGTAAAGGAAGGGCTTTAGGGGTGTAGCTACTGGACTCTGCTGATCCAGAGCACACACACACTCTGGCCACGAGAGCCATCCCATTAAGGCCACCTGCTTGTGGGTCCATAGTTACTGACCTGCTTGTCGTCAATGCTATGATCACATTTCATACGCATGTGTGCTTGCTCTGAGTGGAGAGTCCAACCAGGCCTCCGAGGAAAGGAGCATAGAGCGTATGTTAGGATCAGTCAGCATCTCCAAACATTGCTTGTCAATATTGTCATCTGCGCTGTTCAGACCAAAGCTACACCAAGGCAGAGGAAACCTAGTCACGTTTCTCTAAGCAGGTGGATTATACAGTTGTAAGATTAACTTTACAGCAAGTGACAAGGAAGGAATTCAGCACCTCACAGCAATGGTATCACAAAAGCTATTTGTAAGGTCCATAAGAAATATCCCCAGTTCTTTCTCGTGGTTTATTCCCATAGTTCATTTCCACAGCTTGTTCCCATAGTTTGTTTTTAGGGTTCATCACCATAGACCTCTAGTTCTCATGACTGCCTCTCTCTGCACAGTTGCCAGATGGCTGTAACAGTTCCGAAGCCTTGTCTTTGCTTTGTAAGCCAGGGTGTCATGAGGAAAGAAAATCCCTCATATTTCATTCCTTTAACCAAAGAACAACAACCATCCCAGAGCTCTTTTTGAATCTTGTTGGTCAGAATTGTGTCTGCTGTATCTTTCTTTTCTGGCTTTGTGCCACCAGATATGCAAAAAGAAAGGAAGGAAGGAGGGAATGAAGAAAGCAAGGAAGGAAGGGAAAGAAAATAAAGTAAGAAAAGAAATTAAAAAGAAAGAGCAAAAGAAAGAAAGAACATGGAGAAAAGAGCAAGTTAGTGATGTTTTGGGCTAGGCAAGTCCTCACAAGGTTAAAGATATGGAAGGCATCCTTATAAAAGTGACCTTTGTAAATGAACCATATAAGAAAGAAAAATAGAATGAGAACATAGTTCAAGGCAAGATCTTGGAAACGATCAGTGTATGGAGAATTAGAGATGACCAGTTTCCATGAAAACGAAATTTGTTTGAAACACTACAATGAAGTCTAATTATGTGTATGCTAATAAAAAGTATTTATAAAAAGGACAAATTTCTTGGAAGAAAATAAAACACAGAAAAACAAGAACCACAACAACAAAACAACCGTGAAGGGCAGAAGATAGGGAAACCTGAATCATGGGAGAGTTTTAAGGTAGAAAGGACAGGTCTGCCTAAAGCTGCAGCTAGCAGGAAGCTGAAGCTAATTATTCATAGTGACTGACTGGTCTTTGACCATTCTGGAACAGTGAAGTTCTGGAGGGAAGTCTAGGAACTAAGGCAAAGTGTGACACTGTGAAGGCTGAGAATCAAAGAGACTCTGGATGACAGGACTGGGAGTGAACATAGAAAGGGTGCATTACCTCAGCCTCTGTTTGAACACATTTGACAATTGCTATTGGCCACTGAATCAAGCTGGATAAAGTCCCTGGAAATTTATTTATTTATTTGCAAGCAGAGAGAGATTGAGAGAACAAAGAGAGAGAGAGAAAGAGAGAGAGAGAGGGAGAGAGAGAGAGAATGAATGGGCACTCCAGGGCCTCCAGCTGCTGCAAATGAAATCCAGATGCATGTGCCATTTATGCATCTGGGTTCATGTGGGTACTGAGGAATTGAACCTTGGTCAGTAGGCTTTATAGGCAAGCTCTTTAACTGCTGTGCCATTTCTCCAGCCATGATTCAAAATTTTAAGGATAACTTCCAGCACAAAAAATGCATCCTTGCTTAGAACATCAGTCTCTGATAGAATTGTGAAGTTTGTGACTTGGCTTACATCCCAGCTCCACTTTTTGATTCTGTGTAAGCATGAGCCAGTTGTTTTTACATGCCTGGACTTTAGTTCACACATCAATAAATGGGAAATAGTCAGAACATGTTTTTGTAAAGCCAAATAAGATCACAGTTGTAAACTTTCTAGGAAAGTGCCAGTCATACAGTTGCTACTCAATGCAGGTTGGTTGCTGTCATAGTGGATCCTGATATTATTCAATAATCTTTACTTGTACCTTGGCACTATAATTAGTCTTGTATAATTTTTAATTTCATTTTTGTTTATTTTAATAGCAACCAGATAAAACTCTCATAGAAATGTGATCAAAAATAGCTTTCCAGTCAGGAGTGGTGGCACACACCTTTAATCCCACACTCAGGAGACAGAAGTTGGAGAATCACCATGAGTTTCAGACTACCCTGGGACTACATAGTGAATTCCAGGTCAGTCTTGAAAAAAATTAAAAACGACAAAAATAGTTTTGCTACAGAAATGTTTACCTTGCATATTTATGTTCATATATCTTTCTGTATATATTTACTTATTAACATTTTTATTTAATTTATGATTTATTTAATTGCAAGCATAGAGAGATAGAAGAAAGACAGACAGAGAGAATGGGAGCACCAGGGCCTCCAGATGCTGCAAAAAAAAACCAGATGCATTTTCCCACTTTGTGCATCTTGCTGCATGTGGGTACTGAGGAATCAAATTTGTGTCATTAGGCTTTGAAGGCAAGTGCCATTTCTCCAGCCCAATATATTTACTTTTGAGACCAAGTCTTACTATATTGCACAGGGTGACCTCAAACTCTTGGGCTCAAGCAATGCTCACTCTGCCTTCAGCCTTTTGAGTAGCTGGGACTATAGACATATACCACCATGACCATTTATTCAGATTTTAGCTATATAATCATCTTCATCTTTATCCCCACCACAGCAAAACTTATTTTTATTGAGAATTTTAATGTTAACATAGTGTAGTTTGATGAGTTGGAGTCTCTTCATGATCTCCCACCAACTCCAAAGAGAAGCATGACTGACCAGCAGCAAGAGCAACACTAATATTCTTTCTTCCACATCCTCCTCAATGTCTCCAGACCAGACTTTCAGAAGCATAGTCACACAATGTTCTCTAGGCTTTTTGCTTTCTTTTCTCTTTACAAAATCCAATTAGGATATAGATTTGTAATCATCCCCATGTTCTAGATGAGGAGACTGAGGCACAGGTAGGGAAAACACCTGTTTCAGAGCCACAAATCCTTAAGTAGAAGTTCTCAGGTTTGAGCCAGGGCACTTAACTCTAGCATCTGTGCTCCTGACTGTTAGGCTCTAATGATCAGAAATAACATGACAAATATTATCAATTGTCCACCTAGTGTGCCACGTGAGTGTTTTTACTTATATATTTTAAGTTTTAGTGGGAGCAGTTCTAATAATTTCCCTAAAACATATTTTTTCTGTAAGTATTTGAGGTTTATTACCTTTGGTTTTCAGAAGCTTAAAAGGTCAAATATCATCCCTATGTTTATCTTCTCGAACACTTTCTGCTTTATGAAAGGACACTGATTTATTCAATATAGATGCAGAAAGAGAAGTTATGACATATATAACACTTGGCTGTTCAATCAGGTTCTTCCCACCATCTCACATCACATAGAGTTGGACTTTCAATAGTGTAACTGTTAGCGCTTGTAGCTGATGCTTGCCCTGGCACAGAGATGAGATAATTCAGTATAAAACCTTCTATATTTCAAGTTCAGATGAGAAGTGTGGCTGCGTGCCCTTGTATGTGAGTTTATCTGTATTTATTTATTTATTTCATAGGCAGGTGCATAAGCTTTTAAATCTTTTATTCAGGTTGTGAACATCTGAGTAAGCAATCTCGTGAGATTCTATGCATGGTGATGTAAGGGCATGGGAGTCGGGGTAGTAAACACACCGAGATAGTCACTTCCAAGGTCTGAGATCATTCCTCCTTTATGGAGAGGAAATACTTTGACTCAGGGCAGCAATGTAGAGGTCCTTATGAATCTTTCATTTTGTCCTTGAGAGCTTGTCCTCATCCAAGACACACATTTCAACCAGCAGTCAAAAGTTACACTGGACAGGATACCTCCTGTTGAATTTAGCCACATGCTGCTGGAACGAATCTCCAAACCATGCACAGTTATAGGAGGGTAGGATTTATTGAAGTTACAGATCCAGGGGAAGTTTCATAATGGTGAAAGAGTCTGTCCCTTTCACATGTCCAAACAGAGAGAAACCCATCACCAACACCACACACAAAACAGCAAACAGGCAGGGGTGGAGGCAGGAGAGAATTCCCCTTCCCCTTTATATAGCTTTAGGGTGAGGTCTTATAACCCTGTCCCAGATTTAAAGGCTTCCTGAGTCTCTGGAATTTCCTTCCTGTACTGCCTACACAGGAAAGGATGTTTACTTCTAGCTTTCCTGAGCTTCCTTACATCCTGTTCCCTACTGAGAAGCTGCATTTCTATAAACATCCTCAGAGACCCACCAAAGATAATTAAAAAGATCAAGTTGACAACAAAACCTAACCATCACACTTCCCCAATATTTATCTATCTTCCACTCTGCAGTTTTTCCCAGAGCACATCATATGTTCTGTCTTCTTTTGTCAATATGAATTTATTTGTGTGTGTGTGTGTGTGTGTGTGTGTGTGTGTGTGTGTGTGTGTGTGTGTGTTCATGCCAGGATCTCTTGCCCCAGCAAATGAAAGTCTGTCCTAGTGGATGGGGAATTGAACCTGGGCTAGCAGGCTTTGCAAGCAAGTGCCTCTAATGACTGAGCAATCTTCCCACATCCCTGTCTTTCTTATTATCTTCATCTTGCCTTTCTTCAGTACACAGCATTATATTATATAGAATGATGATGCAGAGAATCATTCAGAACCTGAACAATGTTTTATTGGTATGGTTTATACATTTTAATATTTTTTTCTTTTCTTTTTAGAACTCTATACACAGTCCATGGGGATTCAGTGCAGGGGATATTGTGCTCAATAAATCAGGTAGTTCCTGCACATCATTCTAGGATGGTAACTGACTATTGGGAAGGCATTCATTTATTTCTGGAAGATAGACACTGAGGATAAATTGTTTTAGATTTGACAACTTATTTGTCTTCTGCAATTATGTACATCTATTTTTTCCAAAGCTTACTATTATTATTTTTATTTTTAGGTAGGATCTCAGTATATCCCAGGCGGACCTAGAACTCACTCTGTAGTCCCAAACTGGCCTCGGACTCACAGTGATCCTCCTACCTCTGCCCCTTGAGTTCTGGGATTAAAGGCATGTGCCACCATGCCTGGCACCCAAAGCTTATTATTAAGCAATTGATATGTGTATTACTTTTTTTGTGTGCCAAGATTTTCTGAGTTTCCTAGGCCTTTGATTTCAAATAGACCAAGGAGACCTCTCTCTGATCTGAGGGAAATTTCTTTGCTTTCTGGATACGATGGAGGAAGAAATTTTTCTTGGTATATGAAATGAAACTCTTGGTGATTATTTGGGAAGAATCTAAGAACATAGACAGCAAAGAGAAAGAAGTAATAAATACAGCTGATATCTAGGTGCTGAGATCTAGAGGTGAGCAAGCCCAGGTAATTCCAGGTACTATAAGTCTGTGGGTAAATTCAAAGTTTCTTTACTTTTGCTAATTTTCTGTTATTTTTTAAGTATACTTTTTCTTCATTTGTCCAATTCCCCTTCCTACCATCCTTTCTTTCACTTCATCCTTCCCTTCCTTTTGGCATCTCCTCTTCCTCCTCTACCTTTCTTGGGGGAGATGTCCAAGTTCATCAGCCTGGGACACATGCCTCTTCCTGAAGTGGTTCTAGTTTAGCTCAGCCAAAATCCCTTTTACTGTCACCACTCTGAGAGTCCCATGTTCCCTTAAGAGCTTGCTTTCTCTAGATAAGAAGCCACACCATCATACCTTGGTTCCTTGGAGGTTACTATGTTCTGATTGATTCTCTTTTACTTGCCTTTTCTGTTTTCACTAGGCGACACTATAGGGGAGCACCTCTTAAAATCCTTTTTCATTAACTTAGGCATCCTTTTCCTAATATCACACAGTTGTACAAGTACAATGTCAGTGGCTCCTTTTCGGTACTTAGAACATTCTGTTTCCTTGTGTGCAGCCCTAGGTAGATGACATTCCTTTTAAGTCACTGTTTATATGCTTTATTGATCTGTGCCTTCAAGGTCCTTCCAAAAGTATGGTTTTAGAAAGAACAAATAAATGAGGTTCATTCAACTGACCTTTTTTAAAGCATATGTTTACATGCTACATAGATTCAGTGATTATTGCATAGATCAGGAAGGAAAAAGATATTTTACAAATATACATAACTCAGGGAGTAGGAATTCTAGGAAAATATTGATAATAGAATAGAATAGAATAGAAATTATTACCTGGTTTTGAAGACACTTGGTTTAGGTCAGTGATCACATTATTAAAAATATCAGCACTGGGCTGAGAGATGGCTCAGTAATAAGGCAGTTGCCTGCAAACCATAGGGACCCAAGTTCAGTTTCCAGGTGTCCATGTAAAGTTGAATGCACAGAGGAGCATGCATCTGGAGGTCATTTTCAGTGGTTAGAGGCCATTGTGTTCCCTTTCTCTCTCTCTCTCTCTCTCTCTCTCTCTCTCTCTCTCTCTCTCTCTCTCTCTCTCATATACACACACACTCACTCTCACTGTCTTTCTGTTCTTGCAAATAAATTTTTTAAAAATCAGCATTGTGTTGTTTTTGTTTATTTTATTTTGCTTTACTCTTAAGTTTCCATAGGGCTTTTTCATATGGTATTTTGGTATTTTGGGGGTTAATCTTTCCCCAGATCCCTTCCTCCCTTTAGTTCCCCACTCTTATCTCCACTTATTTCCTATCCACTCCTCTTATGTCATTCCCCATTTCCCTCTTATCACAATTCCTACCTAGTTTCCTGACCTCTGCTATCCCTTACCCCAACATATATCAATCTAAATTTGGATGCTATGATCTTCATATGAGAGCATGTGTCCTTTAACTTTCTGAGCCTGGCTTATCTCACTTATATATTTATTATATTAGTATAATATTTTCCAGATACATTCATTTCCCTACACATTTTATGATTTCATTTTTATTTATAGCTAAATAAAACTCATTATATATACATATGTACCACATCTTTCCTGTCCATTCTTGGTGAATCTACAGTCTTATTCTATATTAAATATTGTACTTTGTTCTGATGTTAGAAGAGGGCTTTGAAACCTTAAAGATCTATTATAAGAGGCCTGATATACTATATTCTAAATTCCATTTTAACCAACAAGGTAGTTACTTAATTTGTATTTCCTTTCCTCAATTTCTTCACATTTTCTCCACATTTCTATGTCCTCTGATTTTAGCCTGAGTTTTGCTGTCGGTTTTACATGGGCTCTAGCCATTGGGGGCCCTGACAGAGATCAAAATTTGAAAAGACCGAGGGCTCCTTGGGCTGTTTGTAGCTTCCCCCCCCCAACAGAATTACCCTCTGGAAACAGCTACTCTCTTCTGCCCCAGGTCTCTCTGCAGCTCTACTCCTGGTTCAGTCTTTAAGCAATTCCGCAGTGAACCTGGTTTCCTCCCTTATCCCACTGGTGATGGGGTAAAGTGACTTCTCGGGCTGCAGCTATGACCACTTTCTGCATCTCTTGACCCTCTGTCTTTCTGTCAATGTTTGATAGTTTAAAACCATTCTGAGTATGCCATCTGTTTCTTATCAAGCCCTGATGGATGGAGCAAATGGGACTTGTTTTTAGCCTGTAAATATATTGGTATATTTCACAGCGTTTCGCTGATGGTGGAATCTTCAAACTTCCACTGTCCTTATTGACTATATCTTATTCATCTTTGTCATTCTGAATTCTGATCAATCCTAAGCACCTTGCATCCTTCTAGGATGCAAGACTCCTGCATTTAGTTCAACTGATTTAAATACACATGATATTTTCTTACTTTTATTTTATCTGGCAGCCTGTTAAACATTGCATCAATTATTCATCCATAATTTGCTTACATAAACTAAAACAGTCAACTGTATAATTTAGATTTCACTATATTTTCCCTTTTTCAATGATGTGATTTTCTTTAGCTATCCTCATGACGATACTTAAATACTGAGCCTTTAAAATTAGAAATAGCTATATCTAATTATATTTTGTTAGGGCCCTTCATTTTTTAATATTTTGTGCCAAATTTACAGTTGTTATTTTAGAGCTATGGGAAAACACTTTTGAAAACTTATTGTCAAATTAAGGTAGTTGTAGGTTTCATTTATATGATCAGGATGGAAGGTCAAATGGAAGTTAGCCCTAGTGAAGAAAATTGGTTAGTACATCAGCATTAATAATTTAAGCATAAAACCATTGAAACTTTTATTTTACAAAAAGTAACATATGATATAGAACGATATTTTGTGGGTTTATGCCTCACTGAATCTTGGCTGCTCTAGCAAGGTGCATGCATTACCATCAGCTGCTGTGAGAAATGACTTATGTTGTGCACACACATCACATTTAATTAGCCTAGCAATATGCTGGAAATAAGTGTTCCTTCTAGTGTCAAGTGTGAACCTCTCCGGATTCTTCTGTGTGCTCGGCTCACATCTAAGTGGGAAAGAAGGAATCTGAAAATTGCAAATGCCACCGAAAGAAAGTGCTGCCCACATTTATTTCTTTGCATTTCTTCCAGTCGGTGCTTATGGCTTGTTTTCGTGGCAGTAAATCATTGCTGTGGAGAGGCATAAATAACACTCTTCCTTCGCTGCTGAAGCCTGCCTGCCTGCCTGCCTGTCCTTCCTCCCCCACGGTCTCTGTTGAGTTTTGCATCTGCGTCTTATCTAGCTTATTGAGGAGGCTTGGCTCGGTGGGGAACACACATGAAATGGTTTATTTTTCTCCAGTCTTTGTTCCCCTATTGTGTTATGTCAAATTCCTCTTCCCAGCTGGGAAGCAGATCCCTTAGCAACATCCCAGGCAGATTTGACAACTGTCAAGACATTTCCCATTACTTACACTCTTTCCACTTGAAAACTCGAGTTTCATTTCTTGTATAGAGGTTTTTCTTTCTCACACACCAGGCCGGGCAGGGGCTCTTTGATCCTCAAGGAGGTTGTGGCTTGTCTGCTTTATGTACTTCTTCAACGTGGGTGGCTGGCCATTGGACATTGGCCTCTCTTGTTTTCCTTGTGTGGAGGGATGGGAAGAAAGCAAAGGAACTAAGATGGTTTGTCTCAGCTCTGGTAGTTGTGTGTGGATTGCTGGTGCTTTCGAAGCTCTTGCTTGCTGGTTGCAGAGCTGAGTCACTCAAGAGACCATTGAAGACTTTGATGGAGGGTCTGCTTGGGGGTGGGGTGGGAGGAGAGCTTCCTTCCCTCAGTTTCCTGACACAGATCCTATGAGCATACTCACAGGGCCATGCTGCAGGATCTTCATTGTGGTGGGGTCCTGGTAAAGAAAGCCCTGACAAGATTTCTTAATAGATGCCCACCTTAGCATGGGTTGCAAACAGGATGGACGAGCTGTACTACAGAGGTCACAGGTCACCATGCACATTCCTTTTGTTAATTTGCTTTCCCTTATGTTGACCCTGGGAAGATCAGGACTATCCACACAAATGGGAACTAGCAAGATTCTGGCATCCTTAAATGCATGGGGCATTCTCTTAGATCCCTTTTATTTAGCATGATTGATAGGGGCCAAACTTATTTCCTATTAGAGTCAGAATTTATGATAAGAATATATGGGTGACCTTTTCTGTGTCTTTTCCCATTACTTTTTTATTATTTTATTTTTAAAAAATATTTTTATTTACTGAAAGGAGAGAGAGAGAGAGAGAGAGAGAGAGAGAGAGAGAGAGAGAGAGAGAGAGAGATCTAGATTTTCTTCCTGCTGCAAAAGAACTCCAGACAAAATGTACCACTTTGCAGGGCATCTGGCTTTATGTGAGTACTAGGGAATCAAACCTAAGCCAGCAGGCTTTGACAGAAAGTACCTGTAACTGCTGAGCCATATTCACAGCCCCCCTTTAAATGTTTTGAATTTTTCATACATAGATACAAAGAAAGCATTTTGATCACAGTCTCCCCCAATGGCCTTTCCTCCCTCTTCCTCCTACTCCTACTATAATTCTTTTATGGGATGCCCATCATACTTTCTTACATTATTAATTTTTTGTTTATTTTTACTGACCCACCAGGTTAAATCAGGGTCACCTGCATGATTAAGGGTGGGGGGATATTTAAGGAGAATGTGCAACCCATCAGTGAAGACATCACTCCTGCTCTGAGAGGCGCAGTGTCTTGTGGGCCCCTTCCTCATCTTGTCCGGAAACCACATCTGCTGTGACTGGAGGAGTGCCATCTCCTTGTCGTCATCCTACCAGGACAGCATGTCAAACTACCTTCAAATATCGATGTTTTCTTTTCTTCCAGAGATCGATACTGTTCACAGCCTTGAACATTTAAATTTCTTTATGCAAAAGGGCAGAGGTTAAAACACAGGTGCATAATTATCAATGTCACCAAGATTAAGCTAGTAGTGTGTGCTTAGGTCTAAACATGACGTCTACACCACACACCATAAACATGACGTCTACACCACACACTACCAGGCTCTCAGGGAACATCACAGCGAAGGGATTTAAAGAACATAAGCATAGAAGGATGTGAATTAGGACTGTGGAATGCTGCCTTCAAGATACGACGTGGCCTTACATTCATGAAACCATTACTTGGAAGTCAAAAGGCTGGAATGACTTTAAATCTGCTTCTGGTGCCCGAGAAAACTTGGCAGATAAACAGTCCCTTTTGACTGACTTCCTGTTTAGCATAAGTGAACCACAATTCTCCTTTCTAATCTTAGTATCTAGCTCCAGTTGGGAGCAAAAAGCAAAATATAGGTTAAGGGCTGGTTACTTGTTCTCTTGTATTCTGGTGGGCAGACACACTGTAGAAAGCATGATGGTCAAATAATCAAGCTGCTCTCTTGCCCCCACCCCACTCCCTACCTTCACTTGCACAGCTCTGCCAGGCACGTTGGCAGAAGCAGCCCAGGGAGGAAGCAAAGACTTCAGCTCTGCTCCATGGCTGCCTGAGCTCAGCAACTCGCTGCATGATGATGCGTCCTGAGGAATGCAGATGAAGCTACCTGCTGCTGCTTATCTTTCAGGGATGTTGGAAGACAAATGAGATCATATCTGAGAACCTTTAGAAGGAGTGTGATGTATAAATCTAGGGTGACATTCTCTATGAGACACCACCTCCATCTATATTCACGGACTACAAGAGCTGTCTTTGGACTGCTCTAAATACGGTAGGAAGGATCCCATTTGGGCTTCCACCAAGAAATATTGATTCTCTTTGGTTTTGGGCACAAACTGATGCCATTTCTTTAAGCAATCAACATCATCTCTTTCTGTTTACTTCCATATCAAAAAAAACTAGGCAGCAGAATAAAAGTGTTCCACCCTCAGAGACAATTGAGAAGACAAATAGCGTAAGAGATGAGAGAAGTCTGAGATGTAGAGACATTTGAAAATGTATTTGAGCAAAACTGTGCAGGAATATGTTTCTACACTTTTATTAGTCATCTTCCTATCCTGACATTGAAAATGTTGAGGCCATTAACTAACGAAGAGGAAAATGTTATTTAGCTCATAGTTCTAGAGGTTCAAGGTTAGTGGCCCCATTGCTTTGGGCTTTTGGTGGTGATGGTAGGTAATGGTGGGAAGGGACACATTTAGAGTACATTATTTATAAAATAAGCCTGAAAGCAGAGACATATCTGAGAGACTAGCAACACAATGCTATTCAAGGGCATAACTCTAATTTAAGTATGTCCTGAAAGACCACACCTCTTAAAGTTGATACCGCCTCCCAATGTCATCTCCATAGAGCCAAGCCTTTTCTATATGGCCCTTTCTGGGAAATTCAGGATCCAAACTCTTGTGTATATAAAATAATAGAAATTTTATAATATATAATATTTCCTATACCTTGCTTTTATATGCATATATGTACAACCTTTTCCTTTTGATATGTGCATGGCCTGGCTGGAGGTCCATCCCTTGCAGTTTCTTTAATTAATGTACACAGTACAAATAGGAAATAGAAATTCATTGCAACTCATTTTTATCATTTGAAATTTTGTTGTATTTATGTATAGATGTAGGCATGAATTACCACACTCATTTCTATCTCCTTTCCTGAATCTTGTCTCTGGTCATGGTTTGAGCTAAAATGGGGCCAAAAGTCAATTAAATCTAGAAGGAATACAAGGAGATTGTAGACATTCTGTGATAAATTACTTTTTCCTTTTACAAACTGGATAAGCTACATTTTCTTCATCTCTCTCTCTTTCTCTCCTTATTCACTTTCTGTTAGTCAGAAAATTGTGTTTTCAACCTTCTAACAAATTCATTTCCCCCTTATCTTTCTGAATGCTCAGATTTAGAGATATGTATTTTTATAGTGTTAAATCTACACATTCTGAAATTGCTAGAATCTGTGCAGGGCATCGCACCCTGCGGGACCCTCTCTGTGTTCTCCTTCAAGCCAGCCCCATTCGACCACAGTCATGCTCATTCCTTAGACCAAACCAGGTCATCAAGAGGATGAGCAAGGTGTGGAGTTCAAGAAGTGAGCACATTGGCATTGCATCTTGTTTAGTAATAGATACATTTAGTCATCTATACTCCTTCTGTCTTACCTCTTTGAACAGTGATGGCCAACTGGAGACCCATAAGTAGCTCCCTAGTAGGAACACTCTTTCACTTGTCAGTGAGTAGTGAACCCTGGCTATAAGGACAGCTATGAAAATCACCAATCCTGACAAACTGGAATTGGGGTAGTATGGGAGAAGTGACAAGCTGACAAGACATAGGCAGGTAGCAGTGCCAACTCACATTCCTTTAGAGATTATGCCAGTGTTGTGATAGGGCCAGCCTGTGCAGGATTCAGAGGCACTGTAACTCAGTTTTATCCAGCACATTAAACCAATGGATGTCTTTAAATATGGAAGGTATAGATTTGAAGCTTTACGTGATCACAACAGCTGCCCAGTGGAAAATGGATTAAATGATCTTGTATTCACATTCACACGTGAGCAGTGGAATGAGAGAATGGGAGGCATGAGGCTGGACATCAGATCTATGTAGAAGATGGTGGTCATACCAGATGGTGAGAGAAAAGCTATAGGAAAGTGGAAAGATGACACCCATGAAGCAACAAAAAATAACACACACGAGCTAACAATAGAAAGCATCAAACAGATATGTAAACAATATCAATAAATGCCTTCAGTGAAAGAAACAGTCCTGTTTGCATGGTTCTTGGAATAGTCTCTTTCTTCCATGCACTTTACAAAATGTAATCATTTTCTAGTGAATTGACATAATTAAAAGGCATTCATTCCATCATTGTAGTCACCGACATCATCATTTTCAACCGTTATCTAAAGTTATGCCCTCCTTCCCTGCAGTGTGTAGGTCTCTGACCTGGATCCTGTGAGATTTGCACAATTAACATAGACATTATCCTGCCCTAGAAATGACCTACATTCTTCACAGCTGAGAGAGGGATTTAAGCATCAATTATTTTCAACATACCTTAACTACTCTTGGCTTGGCGATATAAAAATAGACCTGGGAAATGGGAATTTCTGAAGTATGTTTGTTTCAGTGTGGTTTTCTGTGTATTTCCTGGGTCTCAAGTGTATCTGCTACGATCAAGATGACTTTGAATCACTTTGATCATGACATCTTTCTGTCTGGTACAAAGGATCAGGTGGTTTTAGATGACCGACTATTTCTCAGGGCCAAGACAATGTGCAAAACAACATTGAAATTCACAAATGAGCAAGTGCTAGAAACTGACCCTTTTTTGTACCTGATAGTTAGCTCCTTGTTCACCCTTCTAGACAATGTCTTGAAGTGGTTAGTCATAATTACTAATCACATGTGTATTACTCTTATATTAACATTAGGGTCATAATTCACATTGAAATTGCGAAGAACCTGACTTCATGGCCCCTTTCATGTTTAAAATTATCTCAAGTAACATTTCTTTTTGCATTTTCAAAAAGCCCCTCTTGCCGGGCGTGGTGGCGCACGCCTTTAATCCCAGCACTTGGGAGGCAGAGGTAGGAGGATTGCCGTGAGTTCGAGGCCACCCTGAGACTACAGAGTGAATTCCAGGTCAGCCTCGACTAGAGCGAGACCCTACCTCAAAAAAACAAACAAACAAAAAAAAAAAAACAAAAAAAAGCCCCTCTTATACATGACATTTAGCTCCAAGAGAAACATATAACATTCCAGTGTATATTTTTTAGATTTGAAGTTCTTTTTCAAATCAATACTGTAATAACAGTTATCAAAGATGACATTTAAAATTTGTGTGTGTGTGTATCTGTTTGCATGTGTGGTGAAGTTTGTGATGTAATATGCATTTAGTATATGCATGTTTGTGCACACATGTGGAAGCCAGAGTAAATGTCTGGTGTTATCTTCACTCAGCTGCCCCTTTTCTTGAGACAGAGTCTCCCACTAGAGCCAGAGCTGATGTTTTCACCATTGTTTTGGTCCTCTGATTCTCCAGTCTGTGCTCTACACAGGACTGGAGTCACAGGTATGCATGACAATGTCAGGTGTTTACTTGGGTTCTGGGGAATTGAACTCAGAAAGTCTCAGGTTCTTGTGCTTCCTCAGAAAGTGCTGTTAACTGCTGAGCTATCTCCCCAGCTTCCACAAAGTGCAGCTTTTAAAAATGGGTACAAAAACCAAACCTAGAGAAAATGGGATTAAGTATATGACTGAATAGATTTTGACATAAAAAAGAATTTCCTGCCAAACGGGGTTATTTCAACTCAATGAGTGATTGAAGATGGTTATGGACTGCTAAGATCTCAAAAGCCTTGAAACATTCAAAGAACATTGAACAGAGGCATCAGGGTATTCTTTTCAAACTAAGATCTCAAAATTGTACATGGATGGTGGTAAATGGAGAGATATTATTGATATCTCTTTATTACTTTTGAAAGGATATCTCTTATAATAACTCTTAATATTATTTTTGAAATAGAATATATACTTTTGATAAAAAGGTCTAAAATTGTCTTTTCCTTTTGCAATAATCATTGAGAATAAAAGGTAGAATTTCTTAAATTAACTTTCTTTTACTAGCATACAAAGAATTAAAGTTCATTATGGTGTTTTCAAAAGCTCTCTATGTTTCCTTTTCCCCTGTTTTTTCCTACTCCCTTCCACCTTGTGTCCTCACCACAACCTAGCATCCTCACTCAGCTGTAAGGAAAAACTAAGTTGTGAAATGTGGAGGAACATGGATGGGGCAAGAATTTGAGCAGTAAAAATTGAAAAAAAATTCTCAATAATGAAAACACAAAGTACTGTAGAGATGGCTTAGCAGTTAAGGTACTTGCCTGCAAAGCCTAACAGCCTGCATTTGATTTCCCCAGTACCCATGTAAAGCCAGATGCACAAAGAGGTGCATGCATCTGGAGTTCATTTGCAGTGGCTAGAGTTCCTGGCATGCTCATTCTCTCTGCCTCTCTTCTCTCTATCTCTCACTGCATGCAAATAAAGAAATGAAAAGATTTTTTTAAATGCAAAAGTACCAGGATAAGGGAAGAAACGGTGGACTAATAGGGATAATTGTGGAAACTGTTATTACTAATATTAGTAAGCCAATCATTATTGAACACTTATAATTGTAGCCATAATTATTTTTATATTTTATGTTCATGACCTCACAGTGAGAGTAGATACTATGATTGCAGGCATACCAGTTTTGCCAAGATGGCAATCTGGTCATGGTACCATTTGGTGGAGTACTTTTATAAAAGCTAAGATTTCACATGCAGCTTGCACCAGAGCCCATTTTTCTCAAGTGTTGTTCTTTACTGCCTATTAAAGAAACGTAGGAGAGACTTTGGAGCCTAGACTGTGAAAGATTATTTCCAAGCACAATGGATAATTCATGAGTTTGGAAGGCCACCATCCTTTACTGATAGTTTCTGAACGGATTTTTCCCAATTCCAGCCAGACAGACCATTGTAATAAGCAGGTCAGAATGACCACTTAGACATGGATGTTATCTAGAAAGGCAAGATTACTTTCTCAAATTGATTGTTCTAGCACATAAGAGCTTGCCAGTGGCTTTCTAGCGCCTCTCTTAGCACTGTTCATTTGAAACATGGCAACTTTGCTGTTATGTAGATACCTGAGACATTTTTTAAGTATACAGATTCCCAGCATTTAAATGCATTTGCAACAAGAGCTCTGAGTGGCTCTCATAGTTAGGAGGGTGGTAGGTAACTGCTTCAACATTTTTGGTAATATTATTACATGTTGGAATCATCTGATATCTTTTTAAAAATATTTTATTTATTCATTTTCAAGCAGACAGATACAGAGAGAGAGAGAGAGAGAGAGAGAGAGAGAGAGAGAGAGAGAGAGAGAGAGAGAGAGAAAACCAGGGCCACCACCTTGTGGGTCTGGCTTATGTGGGTCAAGGGGAATTGAACTGGGGGCCTTAGGCACTGGAGGCAAGGAGGCAAGTGCCTTAACTGCTGAGCCATCTCTCCAGCCCTCATCTGATATCTTAATCTTCACCTCTGAATATTTTCATCTGGAGCAGCCTGGACATAACAGACTTTTGAAAACTGCTCCAGCAAGTTTCTATGCAAAGCAGGAAAGAAAATCAATGTAAAAAAATCAGTAGGGTAGAAAGTCATGTGTTTTCTTCCTTTGCTCTTCCACAGTGGCTCCTTGAGTCAGAGTCTCTCACTGAACTTGAAGCTGCCATTATTTTGGTCCCATTGGCTGAGTTGTGAGCTCCAGTGATTCTTCTGTTTCTGTCCCCACAGGACTGGGGTTACAGTTATAATGGCCATGCCCAGATTTTTATGTGGGTGCTTGGGATTGAATTCAGGTTCTCTCAGGTCCTCATGTTTATACAGCGAGTGCTCTTACCCACTGAACTATCACCCTAACCTTATTTTCAGTTTCTTTCTTTTGTGTTTTAAAGTTTTCAGTATAGTGGCTCTTCCCTTCTACAGTTGACTAGGATTATTTTTGAGGCTATTGTGAATGGGTTGTCTCCTAATTTCTTTCTTATATGTTTATTATTAGTATTTAGAAAGTCTGTTGACTTTTTACATTGATTTGTATCCTGTTACTTCATTGACTTTACTTAAAAGATATTTGAAGTATTTAAGGTATTTTAAGAATAAGATTATATGATCTATACATAAAGATATTTGACTATATTTCAGATACACCCCTTTTTATTTGTCTTACCTTATTGCTTTGGCTAAAAATTCAAGTACTATGTTGAATAAGAGTGGAGAAAGTAGGCAACCTTGTCTCCTCCTAATTAAAGAAAATGCTTTCTATTTTTTTCTAATTATTATAATATTGACTATAGACTTGTCATATGTAGCTTTTATTATGTTGAGGTATATTCCCCTGTTGTATATATTTCTTTTGTGAGAGCAGTGAATATCGATGAATTCTCAAAATATAACATATAAAACATTTTAAAATAGAAACTTATAGATGCATAAATGTCTTTTAAAAGGTAAAAGTTTCAGAGTGATACTACAACTTAAAATTAGGCAATCATTAGTTTTGAAATTGGAGGAAGAGAAATAGGATCAAAGAAGGATTCAGCCTGGTGTGGTGGCCACACCTATAATCCCAGCACTTGATAGACAGAGGTAGGAGGATCACTGTGAGTTTGAGGCTAGCCTGGATCTACAGACTGAGTTCTAGGTCAACATGGGCTGGAGT
>PVHP010019743.1:0-31479 GCA_004024765.1 Zapus hudsonius
GGGAGGGCTCGGCCCTCTGCTCCACAGGGGAGCAGAGAGCTGCTCGTGAACCCCGTCTGCTGCAGCCCAGGGGTTCGGGAGGGAGGGAGAGTCCGAACTCGGGTTCGGCCGGTGTCCAAAGCCTGGATACCAGTTGAGGGGGGTCAAACCTTTCTGGAGAGTCCTGGCGAAGTTGTTACTCGGTCACCATCTTGCTCCGCCCCCCTTGGTTATCCTTTTTAACTCTGATGTTTCCAATTGGCTTTGGCTTCTATATATGGTTATTAGTCACTCAGAGAGATTGTCTACATCTGATTAGCAAAACAGATTTAGTTAAGGAATTACAGAACATATCTGGTTAGAGAATGACAGAAAAGTTTAAAATCATTCTGATTAACATTTAAGTTTAGTTGTCATGTGATAGAGTAAGCCATATCTGGAACATAGCAAGCAGACACATTTTATCTTTTAAGTCTGTCAGAAATAAGTACAAGCAGAACATGTTAGCAGCCCTGAAAACAATATTTTACCAACAATTTTAAATTAATTGATTTGATCTAGAAATTATATGCCAGGAAAAGACAAGGAAGGATAAAATCTTGGCATCTGCATTTGAGAATATGTTTGGCTAATCTGTATGCTTATGTAGGTATCAATTACCCTTTCCCCAAAAATCTGGAAGCAGAATAGCAGAGTTCATGATCATTTCTATTGAATGAAGATCATCTGAACATGAGGTTGTATCCTAGGGCAAGTACCATGTCTTAAGAATCAATATATCTACAGCCAATGAACTTAATATATCAGAAATTAAACAATTACTTAAGTAAAACCTTGACTGAGAATATTTGATTGCACACAGTTTAAGAATAGAGCAAAACCTGGTCATTGTTGAACTAAACCAGCCTGGTTTTAACATACATTAGAGACATTTTGACAGACATTAAGAAATTTTGTAATCAAGCACTTTTAACCACTGAGACATTTTTATGACTCAACATAAAGCAATGTGACTGTTGGAATATATGATGCTTATACAAACTATACCAACATTATTTGTATATAGAAGATTTTCCTAGAACACAAGGAATTTTCTCAGTTCTACCAATAACAAAGTCACAATGACTAAATCACTTTTTATAAGACTTAGATATAACCTTTGTGATAATCACCCAGTAGAACCAGCATGAACAATACAGGAACCATCTCAAAGTTATGGTGTTTTTAGACATAATAACCTTATAATAAAAAATTAAAGACCAATGAGCAACCTTAACCTTAAGGTTCAGGTTTCCATTCATTAAAACAACTGACAGACAGAGAAACAAAGTTAATTTGGTTTAGCATTCTAAAGTCAGTCTTTTCCATTATCATGAACAGATTAACATCAGTGAATGGAAGTTTTAAGCTTGACATGGTTTAAATAACATAATGACATTATGACATAAATTCACAACTTGAATATCATGACATCCTGAAGCCAGCCAGGATCACCCATTGTTAGTCTGATACTAGTCCTAAGAAGTCAAATAGTCACCTTATGTACCCCAAAGAGTTTGTAATTTGATCAAGCACTTTAAGACTGTTTATCCATTGTGTCTTTCTGTCTAGTAAAAACTTATCTGACAGAGATGTCTCCAGTTGACAAAAAAGCAGGAGAAAAATGCATTTACATATTTTTTAAAGTTTTGTTACTGTTTAAATGTGTTCCTCTTTGTATATCATATCTATATATCTTTAAATCATGTTTAAATGTACTCATATCCATATGCTTTTACCGTACAATCTATGTAACCTCTCTTAACAATCTCTCTCTTTTTAAATCAAAGATTAAACAACTCATAATAGCCCAAACAGCAGTGTCCCTTCCCCCTCTGTAGCCTTGGGCCTAGCCATTTCTAGGCCAAGTTGGACAGCCCCTCATCTTCTATCTTTTGGAGACAGGTGTTTGTGGGGTGGGGGTGGCCTTGAAGCTTCTGGTTTGATTCTAGCCGAGCTGTTTATTTTTTTTTCTGTTGTTATTGCTTTTTCCTCATATTCCAGGGAGAGTTTTGAATTCTCTCAGGGCTCTGGGACAGCTCCCTGACCTTGCTGTTTTACAACTTTTTTCTGTTTTTTTTTTATTATAAATTATATCTTTATTATCCATATTTACATACATTGAATGAGCAAATAATGTGTTGAAGTCCCCAATTCCCTGATTTCCCTCTTCCCTGTTCCCAATCAGCTGGGTATCCCCCTCCATGGGCAAACTGGATCAGTCCATCGGGTAGGGGGTTATGGATAGCCTAGGAGTCAACCCGGTTCTACCCCCCCTTGTATGTTGTTACTGGGGGACCATGTCTCTGGATATTCTCCTCCACCATGGCTCTTACAATCTTTTTCCCCCTCTTCCACTCAGTTCCCTGAGTCGTGGTGGGTGAGTATTAAGTCTGCTTTATTGTTGAGTAGTGGCCTCTGTACTTCTGCTTTAGGTTGTGTTGAAGATTGTTGGTGTCTGTCTCGATGACTTATCCTGTGTTGACTGATTGGCTGTGGTTATAGGTCTCTTACTTATCCCATCACTCTCTGTGGGGCTCCATATGGATCCTCCATGGTAGATCTGGGGTGGCTCATCTCTTGCCAGGATGTCATCTATTGGTCTGTGGCTTGTTGGTAGGTTTGGAAAGGCCACAACTCTCTCGCTGCCTTCTGAAAAATACAGTCTCCATCAGAGAGTGAGATCAGTATAAGTTAACTGAGATACACATTTCTGAATTGGCAAGATTCTATTGTGAGTAGCCTCTTTGTAAATCACTTGTAAAGTGAATTTCTCTTTAGGGGCCCAAGATTTAGCTCCCGGTGTATTTCACCCTGAGTCCCCAATTCCATTCAAGGGCTCCCCATCACTGAGTGGATTACTTGGATTACAAACTGTTGATTGCCTCCTCCAGGCTTTGGTGCCTCCACTGCACAAGTGTTCATGTCTTGGTTCACTGTTGCATCTAGGTTTGAGCTCTAGCTAGAGACGCCTCCCACTCAAGGGGAGGGAGTCTGCAGAGCTTTCTTGAACTGTCACAAGCTCCCCTCTGAAGAAATTACCCTAACTGCTGTTAGGGTACTGGGATATGGAATTGAAAAAAAAAACACCAGAAAGCAGTACATACATGGTTAAGAAAAAAAATCAAACAAGAATACCCATTTTTATCCTGTAGGAGGCAAGGCAACCTGAGGAAGGGTTAAGGAAGAACTTGGCAACATTGTGTGGGGGTCTCTCCTAAACTTTCACAGATTCTATAGTACAACATAACCAATACAAGTCTATACAGAACAGAACAGAATTTAGGGACCTTCTCAAGTGTGATGAGCTTTACTGTGTTCTCCCCATGTTTTCCTTTCTCCATAGCTAATGTTAATGCATGTATCAAGAATTATAGAAAATTTGGGTTTCAGTCTTTAAATATGTACTTTGGTTTTGGCTTAATGGAGTAAGTTGCTAATCATCATTGGAGTTTTGTAGATCTTAAAATTTAACATTAGTATTAAGACACTAAAATATTCAGCTTTCATGAAGTTTATAGTCAATTTTTAATTCGAAGGATGGCAGGGAAAACACAATAAATAGGCAATCAATAAGGCTGGAGTTTTAGGTTTCTAGCTTGTTAAAAGTTTGACCAAGATGTTTTATTCAAACTTTAGAATTAAAGGATAATGAAATCCTCCCAGTGACTCAGAGTTACCCTAAACACAATGGAGCAAGAGTAAAATGAAATGCAGAACACATTACAAGTGTAAGATTTCCTTTTAGAATGAACAGACTATTCTAAAATTACATCATGATGGGTGTAGTGGCTCACCCCTTCAATCCCAACCCTTGGGAGGTTGAGGTAGGAGGATCACAGTGAGCTTGAGACTAGCCTGGACTACAGAGTAAATTACAATTCAGCTCAGGCTTTTATTTTTTATTTTATTTTATTTTATTTATTTATTTGAGAGAGAGACAGAAAGAGAGAGAGAGAGAGAGAGAGAGAGAGAGAGAGAGAGAGAGAGAGAGAGAGAGAGAGAGAGAGGCAGACAGAGAGACAGAGAGAATGGGCACGACAGGGCCTCCAAGCCACTGCGAATGAACTCCAGACAAATGCGCCCTCTTGTGCATCTGGCTGTATATGGGCACTGGGGAATTGAACTCTGGTCCTTCTGCATCTCAGGCAAACACCTTAACGGCTAAGCCATCTCTTCAGCCCGAGGCTTTTATTTTTTTTGAGACCTCACTCCACAAAAAGAAAAAGAAAAAACTTACATCATGCTGATCATTACAAAAATTTGCAAATATACAAAAACCCACCAGAACTAAGTGCTTTAAGCGGGTGAGGCTTCTTCTTCTTCTTTTTTTTCTTTCTCATGTTTTTGGAATAGGTTGGACTCAAACTTTCTGTGTAGGGAAACATGACCTTACCCCTGATCCTCCTTCTTCCATCACTCTAGTGCTGGAGTTCTTGGGAGAGTTTTAAGGTATTTATAGCTAAACAAAACAGCTAAAATCAGGGAGAAAAATAAGCATTGTTTCAAGAATCATTTTATAATGTGCCTGTGTGGACTAGGTTGTTAATATTTATTTGTTTATTTTTACTATAGAACTTAGTCAAATAAATAAATAAGGGAAACACTTGTCTAGTTCTACTAGCAAGTGGTAATACTATTATAGTTAAAATAATTGATATAAAGATATACTTTAATTTTTATTTTATTTTTAATATTTGTTTATTCATTTACATGCACATGTGTGCATGAGAAAAGAGAGAGAGAGAGACAGAGAGAGACAGAGAAAGAGAGACAGAGAGAGAGAGTGTATGGGCAAGCCAGAGTCTCTTGCTCCTGCAAATAAATGTCAATCTGTCTTTATGTTAGTGCTGGGGAATTGAACTTGAGTTGGAAGGCTTTGCAGTCAAAAGTGTTTAACTACAGAGCCAAGCCCCTATTTTTATTGTTGATGTATTTAATTAATTTATTTTTGAGGTAGAGTCTCACTATAGCCCTCGCTGTCCTGTAACTCACTCTGTAGCCTCAAACTCACAGTGATCCTTCTACCTCTGCCTCCTGAATGCTGGAATTAAAGGTGTGGGCCACCATACCTGGCTCTATTTTTTTAATTTTTTGAGACCGGGCCTCATGTAGTGCAGGGTGGCCTTGAATTTGCTATGTGGCTCAGAATGGCCTTGAACTCCTGATCCTACTGGCTGTCTGGTTTCCAAGGGTTTAGGATTACAAACTAGTGACATGGAGCCCTGATTACAAAGATATTAAATTTTGGTTGAAGTTTACCAGACACACTAGCAACACTAGGACTGCTGACTAATGTGCTACCTGTCTTTCATAGCGGGAGTCCTGTGAGGCTGGCTGCAGCTCTGCAGAGGGAGCCTATGAAGAGGACGTGCTGGGTAAGGAGACTCCATGCTCTTAGGAAAGGATAATTAAATGCCTCAGAAGTATTTACACTTCTATATCACAGTAGGATGAGAGGTTTTTATATATGAAATGTTCATGGTGGCTCATGCCTGTAATTCCAGCACTCGGGCCATTGAGATAGGAGAACTGCCATGAGGTCAAGGCCAACTTGAGCTACTGAGTTCCAAGTCAGCCTGAACTGCCTCAAACAATAACTACACCCTCCCACATACACAAAGAAAAAAATGACATAAAAAAGAAAAGTTACATATGAAGAAAATTTACCATAGAGGCTAAAAAGACTCTATATTTAGCTATAAAACTTATTTTACTTGTGCTAATATAATTCTGGCTCCTCTGCTCTGTTGTCAGTGTGTCACCTCTGATGCATCCTGGCTGTCCTCTACTTGCTGTCAGCTCCATTGCTAGGAACAGTTTCTAGATGTCCATAGTATATAGCAGTACCTGGTGCTGAAGGCTTTCCAATGAAAGTGGAGAAATTTAGAGTTGTGCTTTGCCTGTGCAGTTATAGTTACCCCAAGTGAAACTTCAGTCAATGAAGAAGGGATGTGCTAGACCACTGTGAGCTGACTCTTCAGTGACACTAGTTTTACTTTTTCTGGATTGTAGAATAGAGACTTTAATTAGTTTATATCCATTATCCATAGTGATAGGAGTTATGTCAATTTTCTTTCTAGGAAAGAGTGAGGTTCTGGGGCTTGCACTTAACTATTTTACGCTCTCCATCAATCTACCTCTCTTTCTCAAATTAGAGTGGTGCTTTTCCCCTATAAACAAAAGCTGAAACACTAACCTCATCACGATTTTATGAAAATAGAAAAAGCTAAGTAATTTCATCTTAGTGGCACATACCAGGCAGAAATCTAGCTCCAACGACCATGTCTTATGGGTAGAACCCATGACATATATGCCATGCATTGTAATATCTCTAATGTCTAGAAACCACAAAATATGTTCTAATAAAAAACAGTGACATACAGGCACCATTGGTATAAAGGCAATGACATTGAACACATAAAAATAATTTATTGACTATAGCACCTTTGTATAAATAGAATTCTAACATTTATAAAATTCCTTGAGTACATGTCTGGGGTGGTTCTATTGTTTCACAGACATGAGTTTGTCACCTAGTTCCTTTGCCTATAAGAAAATGGTACCTTTAGGAAAGACTGGTCAGTCTCAGAACACTCCATGTTGTCTGCTTATAATAAAAAAATATATGCATACTAATTGTTGCTCAGGTAAATGATTAGCAGAGAACATGAGGCCTTAGATGAAAGAGGTATGTTCTTTCCTGCTTCAATGGACAGGAATGCATAGTGATTGAAGATACTGTTTTCTTTCAGAAAGCACAGAACTCCCTACAGCCCCCTTTGCTTCTTCCATTGGAAGCCATAGTGTGACATTACGATGGAAATCTGCAAACATCTCTGGAGTAAAATACATAATTCAGTGGAAATATATACAACTTCCAGGAAGCTGGACTTACACTGAGGTATGCAAATATACCTTCTTATCTAAATACTTTTCTTCCCTAAATTATTCAAAGTTGTGCAATATTATGTATAATTATAGTAACCTCCCTTACCTGTGGTTTTGGGTTCTGAAGTTTACATGTGGCCAACTATACTACAAAAGTATTAAATGGAAAGTTTCAGAAATAAACAATTTAAGATAGGTGTGGTGGCACACACCTGTAATCCCAACATTTGGAAGACCAGGGCTGGAAGATTGTGAGATTAAGGCCAGCCTGAGCTATATAGCAAGTATAGTTTGAACTATAAATTGAAATTCTGTCTCAAAAATTAAACATTCATAAGTTTTAAATTACATGTTATTCACATGTATGTATGAATGACATCTAGTGTGTGTGTGTTTGTGTTTGTGTGTGTGTGCTGATATGTGTGGTAGTGGATATGTACTTGTGTTCACATATGTATGGAGGCCAGAGGACAGCCTTAGGTAACATCTTTAGGATCATAGTCTACTTCCTTTGAGGTAGGTGTCTCATTGTTATAAACTCACCAATTAGGCTAGACTAATTGGTTAGGAAACTTTAAAGAGCCTTCTTTCTGCCTCTTGAACACCGAGATCACAGGTACATGCCTCCATTTCTTGCAGTTTTTACATATGTCCTTGGCAACAAACACAGTCCTCATTCTTGTAAGGAGGCAAGCACTTTCTGAGCAAGCTGTCTATACAACCCCCTTACATGCTATTCTGAGTAGCATGATGAAATCACAGGCCACCCTGCTTCATTTCACTGGAAAGTGAATCATCCCTTCATGCTGCGTATCTACACTATGTATGCTGCTTATCTGGTAGATACACAGTTGCCTCTCAAGATTTTTCAGAACAACTGTCAATATAGGGTGTTTGGAACTATCTGGAGTTTCAGACTTCCACTGGGGATCTTGTGATGAATCCCCAGTGGATAGGGAGTAAGTGACTACTTATAGGCACTAATGCATCCGATGAAGATTTAAGTCTAGTGGTTGGATTAGGTGAACTTTAGTCTCCACTACACTGTAAACCCTTTCTTTATGAAGAGGATGCACTATTGGCTACAGATACAGTTCTTTTCACCACAGCATCATATAAACATTCTAGTGATCATTATCTGCCCCTCCCCTCTTAAGTGATTGCAATAGGATGAAGGGTAGGAGGGAGATTCCCACAAGGGTTTGCTCTAATTTAGAAGTGCTGTTTAGGCTAGTCATTGAGGACTGACCCTTTTAGGAAACCATGAGCAGGTTCAGGAAGAAATAGCCTAAGAAACCAAACATATTAATGTAAGAAAATCCAAGTAAATCCTTGAGGTAAGTGCCAAATAATTGAATCCTTAATTTTGCCATCTTGAAGAAGTCACAGATTTCTGTGTGTGAGTTGTGTAAAATAAAGTGTGAGTAGCTCAAGCCTCAGCTCCGGGATGGGGTTTCACTTAGCCCAGCGGGATATAATAGCCCCATCTCCAGAGGCCCCACCACCTGTGCTCTTATGTCACATTGGGTCATGGTAATGCAATCAATGCTGATTATTGATCTCTCATGGATCTAGACCGTGTCCAAGCTCTCATATGTGGTAGAGCCCCTGCATCCTTTCACTGATTATATTTTTCGAGTGGTTTGGATCTTCACAGCCCAGCTACAGCTTTATTCTCCCCCAAGTCCCAGTTATAGGACTCATCCTTATGGAGGTATGGACTGCATATGTTGTTTATGAAAAAAGAACATTATTACAAAGTTTTGGTTTTACTTTTTAAACAATAAAATCCATTTGTTGTTACATTTAATAATTGCATAGTTATGTATCAGGTAATGTTCACCATTCCTCAGCAATGATGATCTGATCTCTGCTCTCATGGGGCTAAAGAATGTATTATAAATGACATTGATGTGGGGTGCTATGGATAAGTGACCATTTTGAGCAGCAAGTATACTTTAGGGAATTAGAAATGGGAAATAGGGAGGGAGGTGAGGCTGGGTACAGTGCAAAATAAGGTAGTCAAATGAAGCTTCATGGAACTGGTGGGGTGAAATTGAGCAAGTTATTCCAGGAAGAGAGATGGTCCACAAAAAGTCCTAATACAAGAGCATCCTTGGCCTGTTTAAAGAGCAACCAGGTGGCCAAGTGTAGCTGGAACAGAATGAAGGAGATGGAAGAGTAGCAGATAAAGTCAACAGGGGCTTTATAAAGTCTGGTAGGAGAATCACTGCAGGGGTTTAAGTAGAGAAGCAGTGTGACCTGATGCTATTCAGGCTAAATGGATCACCATGGACTCTATGTGGAGAGAGAAGGAAGCAGAGAGACTTGGTAGATAGCTATGATAGTTAATCAGGAGAGAGATACCAAGGGAAGATAGTGGTGTGATAAGAAATGGATGGATTCTGTGTTTATTTATTGAGATAATTTTAGACTATCTGTTTTGCCTAGGTTATAAACTTATTTAGATGTACAATAAAATCTGTGAAAAGATTTAGTTTTTGTTCTGTCTTTTCATGCAAATTGGTTATTTGGTATAAGGCCAGGTGCTTGTTTTCACTCTTTTTATAAGTTTTATTTAATTACCTGTTATTTGTCAGGCACTGTTCCAGGGGTCAGTATGATGAAGTTCTAACATTCATGGAGCTGACATTACTGATTAGGGTAATAGACAAAAAAATTATTTGTTGGTCTTAAAAGAGAATCTAAATCACAGCTTCCTTACTCCTAGTCTGAGTACTGAACCAATTAAAGTATTAATTAATGTAAGGGTCCACTTACAGATGTAGATTTTCCCCATCATTGCTGCTTTACACTAAGTTGGATGATGTCTCATAGCATGATCAGGAGTGGGATAAACTTAACCCCTTATTACTTAGCTTAGACTTTGAACAACCAACCTACTGACCTACAACTTGAATTTGTACAACAGACATTGCTGTCATTGGCTGAGTTTGTTAGAGAATGAAGGACAAGGTGACCACAGCATTTCTTTCAAGACGTCAGTGCCTGAGCACTATGGTGCAATGGTTGCTTTCATCTTTCCCTAAGGGGAGAAGGAGGGGTAGTTAAGGGCCAGCCTTGTTTGTGAGTACAGGGCACCAATGGGTTTCCCAGTTAATACACCAAAAATGATATAGGAAACTGAGTCACACAGATATGGCACCAAAACTAAGGTGGAGAATCAGAAAATTTATTCATGTCAACAATACCCTACATATTGCAATGGTGTCATTACACTCTGTAGTACTACAGGAATACTATGGTAATCACTTATTTATAGTCAGATGAAAATAATTAAGAAAGCATATTTTCTTGCTAACACTTCTAGACCCTCTCCTTGGTGGGTTCCATGGATAGCTCCTCATGTTTCATATTCTTCCACACTTTTCTTGCCAACAAGACACTCAAATACTTAGATTTTTTTTTTGCCTTATAGTGTGAATCTCTCTCTCATTTTTTTAAGGCTGGGTCTCACTCTAGCCCAGGCTAACCTAGAATTTACTCTGTAGCCCCAAACTAGCCTAAACTCATGGAGATTCTCTTATTTCAGCCTTCCAAATGCTGAGACTAAAGGTATATCACCAAGTTGAGCCTGATCCTCATTCATGTATGTATAAGTATGTATAGATTTGTGTGTATGTATATATACAGGTTGTACACCATTGTCTCCTCACCCCAACTCTTGTTACCCTAAGGGTCCATCTTAGTGGGGTTATAGTAGTTACTATGAGGTCATGAAGGCCTCAGTCTCTGTGGGGTAGTGGGTAACCATGGCTTATATTATCTTTCTGCCCTCGCTTCTACAAAGTTCCCTGAGCTATGGAAGGCCTGTTGGCTTTCTGTTTAGTGTTGAGTTCTTTGTAGCCTGAATTTCTGCTTCCAAGGGTTTTGATTATTCTAAGTGTCTGTCACCATCAACATGAGGCTGGTTTTCAGACTAGCAGTAACAGCAGTATTCATGATGTCACTTCCTCTGCAATTTCTCCTGGGTCCTGGAAGATGTGCCAGACGTGGAAAGTCTCATGGTGGGCATTCAACTATGTTCTTGTTTTATTGGCAGATCTAGGCTCTCCTCCATCTGCTATCTGGAGAATAAAACAGATTCTCCAACCAAGCATGAGAGCATTTTGGGTTAAAGGGAGTTTGCAAAGTTGTTTAGGAGATTTTTGGTTTGTCAGTCCACTCTTTCCTGACCATGGGATTCTGACTTGTTTTCCAGTACAAGATATGAGTTCCCTGCCACTGATCAGGCCTCATGTCAAATCAGAGAACAATTGGTTACCTGTAGAGACTACATGCCACTATTGTACAAGTGTGTACATCTTGTTTGTCTGGTTGGTTTTGTTGTCTGCAGGGTTCCTGGCTCATCCATGCTGTTTGTGACCTTTGTCTTCTAGCAGCTCCAGTAGGGCTCTTCAGCACTATGAGGGTTAGCTAGGAGGGAGCTAGTTTCGCTTTCAGTACCAGCATGGTATTCTGATGTTCTGTGACCAAATCCAGTGGTATCTTCAGCAATAGGGCCTTACCTTTTAGCTCTGTTAGATAATCAAGTGTTTTGGCAACGGTCTACACTATTTTGGGAACTCTGTGATAGCCAACAACTCACTAGCCAACAGCTCACTGTTGGGGGTAACCCAAGTCTGGGCCTTGGATTTACCAGCTGGAGTCTGTGGTTGTAAGGTTAATGTTTTTCTACCTTCATGTCCAGCCTGTTCCCATTCCCTTTTATTGGTGGTTATATCTTTTAAAAATATTTTATTTATTCATTTTCAAGCAGAGAGATACAGATAGATAGATAGATAGATAGATAGATAGATAGATAGATAGAGAACCAGGGTCACAACCTTGTGGGTCTGTCTTATGTGGGTACTAGAGAATTGTACCAGGAGCCTTAGGCACTGGAGGCAAGTGCCTTAACCACTAAGCCATCTCTCCAGCCCCTTGTGGAATGCTACCCAGAGAGAGGGTTTTCATGGAACTGATTCTTAATGCTGTCTTAATTTTTATGTAATTCCCTGCACACCCTTCACATCCTCTCCCCCTCCAATTCCTCTCCACCCAACACTCCGACTTCCTCCTAACCCATTGTGAAACCCCTCCTTTCTTTCCACTCTGGTTCTTCTTTTACCTGGTCTTTTATGCCCTTGTTCTTGTTGCTAACTACTATATGCACTCATCTCTACTTGATCCCAGTTAGGAACCTCATATGAGAGTACACACAATGTTTTTCTTTCTGCATCTGTGTGACCTTGCTTAGAATATTTTTTTCAACTCCATTTTCCTACAAATTTTATTATTTCATTATTCCTTACCACTGTGTTGTATTCCATTGTGTATATGCACCCCATCTCCATTATCCATTCATTAGTTGATGCCATCTGGGCTGATTCCAGTTTTTAGCTATTGTGAATAGAGCTGCAACAAACATGGCTGAATAAGTATCTCTCTAGTAAAGAGTGTGGAGTCCTCAGGGCCTATCCCTAGGAGAGGTATTGCCGGGTCAAATGTTAGATCTACTCTCATCTTTCCCAGGAGTCTCCATACAGTTTCCATAGTGGTTTCCCAGTTTGCACTCCCACCAGGAGTGGGTACGAGTTCCTCTTTCCCCACAGCCTTGCCAGCATTTGATGTTCTTTGACTTTTTGATGAATGCCATTCTGACTGGAGTAAGATGAAATCTCAGGGTTGTTTTCATTTGCATTTTTCTGATGACTAACAATGTCGAACATCTCTTTAAGTGTGTAATGGCCATTTGCATTTTTTCCTTTGAGAAGTCTCTGTTCAGTTCTCTACACCATATTTTTATTGGGTTGTTTGACTTTTTATTGTTTAGTTTTTTGAGTTTTTTAAAAAATAGATTTTAGATATTAGACCTTTGTCAGAAGTATAGCTGGTAAATATTTTCTCTCAGTCTGTGGGATGTCTAGTGATTCTGCTGATGATTTGCTTATCTGTACAGTTGCTTTTTAGTTTTATGAGGTCCTGGTGGTTGAGTGTTGATCTAATTTCCTGGGCTACAGGTGTCGTATTCAGGAAGTATTTTCCTATGACTATATATATCATGGAGTATTCCCCCTAGTTTTCTTTTAGATTTTTTAGAGTTCCACATCTTACATTGAGATCCTTATTCCTTTTGAGGTTGACTTCTGTGCACAATGAGAGAAGTGGGTCTAATTTCATTCTTCTACATGTGGTTATTCATTTCTCCAGCACCATTTGTTGAAGATGCTATCTTTCCTCCAGTGTATGTTTTGGGGCCCGTTCTCAAAGAGGAGGTAGTTGTAGTTGCTTGGATTTAGAGATGGGTCTTCTATTCCATTAATTTGTGTGTCTGTTTTTGTGCCATTTACCATGATGGCTTAGTTGCTATGGCTTTGTAATATATCTTGCAATAAGGTATGGTGATACCTTCAGATGTATTTCTTTGGCTGATGATATTTTTGACTACCCAATGTCTTCTGTTTTTCCATACAAATTTTGAGACTATTTTTCCATCTCAATGAGGAATATTGCTGGAATTTTTATTGAAACCACATTGAATTTGTATAATGCTTATGAGAGGATGGCTATTTTCACAATATGAATTCTTTCAATCCATAAGCATGGGAGGTCTTTCCATCTTTTTGGGTCCTCCTTAATTTCTTTATTCAGTGCTTTTATGTTTTCTTTGTTTAGGTATTTCACTAACTTGGTTTGTGATATTCCAAGGTATTTAATTTTTTGAGGCTTTTGAAAATGGGAGAGTGTCACTTATTTTTTTCTCCATGTGTTTATCTTTGGTGTACAGGAAAGCTGCTGGGTTTTGTGTGCTGATTCTGTATCCTGTCACTTTATTGAAAGTGTTTATCACCTTTAGAAGTTTTTTGGTGAAGTTTTTTGGGTCACTTGTATGCAGAATGATGTCATCTGCATATAGGGCTAGTTTGAGGTCTTCTTTGCCAATTGGTATGCTGTTAATTTGTTTCTCTCACTTTATAGCTTGAGCTAAAACTTCAATAACTGTGTTGAAAGGTAATGATGAGACTGGGCATTCCTGCCTTGTTCCAGACCTTAATGGAAGTGCTTCAAGTTTTTCCCCATTTAGTGTGATCTGGGCCTTAGGTGAATGATAAATAGCTTTTCTTATATTGAGATATGTTCCCTCCATCCCTAGTCTCTCCAGTGTTTTAATTATAAAGGGTTTTTTGTCATAATCCTTTTATGTGTCTATTAAAACAATCATGTGATTTTTGTGTTTAAGTTTATTTATGTGGTGAATGACATTTATTGATTTCCATATGTTGGACCATCCCTGCATCCCTGGGAGGAAATCTACTTGGTCAAGGTGGATGATGTATGATGTGTTCTTGAATTTGGTTTGTGAGGATTTCATTAAGAAATGAAGTTCATTAGGAATATTGGTCTATAATTTACTACTTTTGTTGGGTCTCTGAAGTTTAGGTATTAGAGTAATACTGGCTTCATAGAAAGAGTTTGGAAGTATTTTCTCATTTTCAATTGTGTGAAATAATTTGAGAAGAAGTTGTTTTAGGTTTTGAATGAAGGTTTTGTAGAACTCAGCAGTGAATATGTCTGAGCTTGGATTTTTTGTTGGGAATTTTAAAATACTTTCTCAATTTTGTTTGAAATAATGAATTTCTTTAGGAAGTCTGTTTTCTCTGGATTTAGTTTTGGAAAGTGATATGAGTCAAGGAATCCATCCATTTCTTCCATTTTTCTGATTTTGTTTCATACAGGTTTTTGAAATATGCCCTGATGATTCTTCCAATTTTATTGGTGTCAGCTGTGATGCTTTCATCATCATTTATAATCTTGTTGATTTCAGTCTTCACTTTTTCTCTTTTGATCAGTTTGGCCAGATGCTTATGAATTTTATTTAATTTTTTTCAGATAATCAGCTCATTGTTTCATAAATTTTCAAAATTGTTTTCCTTACTTTTAATTTGTTGATTTTTGCTTTGATCTTGATAATGTCTTTACATCTGGTACTTTGTGGCTGGGACTATTTTGTTCTTTCCAGTAGTTTCAAATGGATTCTAGGTGAATATTTGAGATCATTCTGCTTTTATAATGTAGGCATTTAGTGCTATAAACTTCCCTTTTAGAACTGCTTTTATTGTGTGCTATAGGTATTGTTATATATTCTGTTTGGTTCCACTTTGGTAGTATCTAGAGTCTGTGAGTAAAAGCTTATTCATCTAATTCATAAAGCTTTCATCCACTGCTAGAATGGGATGCAGCTGGGTTCCCAGGGTACCTTTTGGAGCAGTCAGGAAGGTCCTGGACTGGTATCAGAGCTTATGACCACAAAAACAAAGCAGATCATTCTAATGTATTTTATCTGAAGCTACATTTTCTGCTGGAAGTAGACAGGCCACAGTGAGTAACAAGGCTTGAGACTTCAGTTTAGGTTATTCATTGACTCTCCTTTGTTCAGATTCTTGTTTGCCAGACTTGCTTGTCACCTAAGGTTCAATTCACTTAGGTCTCTAGTGTTCTTGACAATGCTTTGTCTATTTATTTATACTCCAATGTTTAATTTTATTTTATAAATTAGAAATAAAAAATCTTTAAAAGAGCTTTAGAAAACTTTGATACTTAAGTGGAATAATTGTGAGACCAAGAATTGCAGCTCACACACAGCTTTTAACCACCTTCCCCTCTATCACACTTTGAGTATTAATAAAAATATTTTATTTCTGTTAACTTTTCAAAACTGAAGATTTTTTTGTTATGTTGTTAGAACACCAAAATATGTACATTTTAACACTCACTATGTTATTATCTCTTTCAGTTCCAGAAACTGCTCCTTCTATTAAGAATATTGAAAGCTCAAGCCCTGACACTGTGGAAGTCAGTTGGGCTCCACCACAATTCCCAGGTGGACTTATTTTGGGTTATAATTTAAGGCTGATCAGTAAAAATCAAAAGTTAGATTCAGGGACACAGAGAAACAGTTTCCAGTTTTACTCCACTCTACCAAACACTACCTACAGGTAAGACTTTGAGACACAAAGGGAAATGTCACCACCATTACTTTAGCATGACATTTGCTTAAAGAGTATGGCTCAAGACACTATGTTTACATTTGTTTAAAGAAATGCCACTGAGCCCATAATATTGGTTGAAGTTGTACCTTTTCCCTCTCTTTTTAAAAATATTTAATTAATCAACTTATTTGCACACAGAGAGAGACAGAGAGAAAGAGAGAGCGAGAGAGAGAGAAAGAGCAAGAGCGAGATAGAGATAGATAGATAGATAGATAGAGAGATTGAGAATAAGATAGATAATGGGTGTGCCAGGGCTTCTAGCCTCAACAAACTCCAGATGTATGTGTCACTTTTTGCATCTGGCTTTACATGGGTACTGGAGAATTAAACCCAGGTCATTAGGCTCTGCAGGCAAGTGCCTTAACTGCTGATCAATCTCTCTAGCTGGTGTCTCAAGCTTGACTATATATTAGATCACACAATCCTAAGCCAAAATATTTTCTATTTATTGATATTAATATAAACTACTAAAGACAGAAGAATTTTGAATGTAATTTCTTCATTTAATTCAACATGAAAAAAGTTAAGGGCATAAAATTCTCTTAGTGGTGTTCTTTTTATTAGCTCTTTTATCATTGTTAACTTCTCTGACATTTAGTAAGATCTCTACATTTGTGGGTATGGAGATCATGCAGATGGCAGAATTCAGCTTTTGACCTCAGCAACCCTGAACTGTTCTGTTGTGGATGCAAACAAGGGCATGATTGATAGTCACTTTAGTGCTGAGCAGTGACACCAAGTAACTAGATATATGCACAGCCACAGTGTCCTGTAAATAGAAACATTTTGCTCCTTTATTTATCTCATGTTCACACCATGTGGCATGAAACAACATCTCCCTAAACTGTTTTTGGACTAGATTTTCTGTTGCAGCGGTCAATGAAGCTGGCGAGGGCCCAGAGGCAGCTTCTAGAATCACCACAGCAGCCCCAGCAGGTATGGCATAGGATTGATTTTTTTCTTTCTTTCTTATTTTTTTTTTGTAAAAGAGGATTTAAAAAATATTTATTTGAGAGAGGAGAGAAAGAGAGAGATAATCAATGGGTATGCCAGGGCCTCCTGCCACTGCAAACAAACTCCAGACACATCCATCACTTTGTGTATCTGGCTTTAAATAGGCACTAGATAATTGAATTTGGGTTGCCAGGCTTTGCAAGTAAGTTCCTTTAACCACTGAGCCCTATCTCCAGCTTGGGTTGCTTCTTTGGTTACACAAGGAAAAGGGGTGGCTGGGGTAGGGTGATTGCATTGGTCTTGAGTTATTTGTAGAACTTTAGATCCCTCTTCTTTTGCCCAAATGCATGCTGTCATGCTGGTGTTCTTTCTTTCTTTCTTTCTTTCTTTCTTTCTTTCTTTCTTTCTTTCTTTCTTTCTTTCTTTCTTTCTTTCTTTCTTTCTTTCTTTCTTGAGGCAGGGTCTCACTCTGGCCCAGGGTGGTCTTGAACTCATGACTATCATCCTTCCTCAGCTTTCCTAGTTCTGAAATTAAAAGTGTGAGCCATCACATCCAGCTTAAAATGGTTCTAAGTATTTGATAAATGGAAGTAAAGTTAGATTGAAAGTTTTCACATTAGAATTTCAAGATTTAAAAAATAGAACTAAAAGTTTAAGGATATAAAAAACAGCTTTGTACAAATCTTTGGTTTTAGTTGAAATTACTAGTTTTGGTGTCTTACATTTGTGAGTTTAAAGTCCTAACCCTGATTTTTTTAAAATTGTACCAATTTTTTTCATTAACTATATTGATTTATTTGCAAGGAGAGAGAGAGAGAGAAAGAGAGAGAGAGAGAGAGAGGGAGAGGGAGAGAGAGAATGATCACACTAGAACCTCTTATCACTATTAACAAACTCAAGATGCATGGGCCAAAAGTGCATCTAGGTTTATGTGGTACTTGGAATCAAACTGGGGCCATCAGAGTTTATAAGCCAGTGCCTTTCACTGCTGAGCCATTTCTCCAGCTCCCATAACCCCAACTTGACATTGTGACATCGTGTATTGTCATGCAAATCACATCAAGCATTTTTTCTTCCAATCTTCTTAATGTTTCTAAGTATATCTGAACTAAAATAATTTACATTATTTCACTTTGCATGTTGTCTATCAAATTCTTGGGATTTTTTTTGTAAGTTGCCTTTTTTGGTTGCAGTATTTTAACAGTTACCTTGAGTGATTGAACACAACTGGATGGTTCACATGTGAACAAATTCATAAATGAAAATACTTTCTAAGAAGCTCTGAATATTTTTCTTGGAAGGGAAACTAATGAAAAAGAGTCTTGAATAACACAAGGGTTGAGAATTCTAGAGGTCTGTTTTCTACTTTAACCAGAACTGACTGACTTGCTGACTTGCCAAGATTATCCTAATTTGGTCACCTTTGCCAGTAGGTATTGAATGCAATCCATCATCAGCCGTTAGTTTCTTTTGGCTGTTGCAAAAAATCTAGGAAGATGTGGTCTTGTTATGCAAGAGCCATGAGCAAAAGGCAAGTTTAAAATAGAACAGGGCCAGTGCCATAGTTATAGCATGTCATTTGTTTATTGTCCTGGAAGCGTTCATTATCCATGGGTCCTGGATTGGTCTTCACATGAACAAGACAGAGTTCCGAAGCCCTCAGATTTCATTAATCTCAGAATATTTTTTCCTGCTTAAAAGGGGGATAACTGATGTCTGTCTACATGTGTGTATAACAACCAACTCTGGCTGGAGCTGGAATACTTCTATCAAGAAAATTCTCATGACTGGGTATACTGACCTGACCTTTTGGGGCAAGATGTTGAGAATGATATAATATGTCATGTGATATTATTCTGGGAGTGTTTAGGGCACATTCACAGAAGTCCTACTTGGTTGTCATTGAATTTCTTACCCCAATCATAGAATAATATGGATTATATAATAGCAAAGATAAAATGTCTTTAAGTGCCTCCTGAATATTTGATCTATTTTTGTTAACGTATTATTTCCCTTGCTTTGAAGTATTAAAACTTTTTGTGATAGTGTGCATGTAGTTGGTTGATCTGTTCATAAATCATGTTTTTTTTTCAGTACAAGAAGAGGAAAAATGGCTATTTTTATCCAGAAAAACTTCTTTAAGAAAGAGGTCTTTAAAACACTTAGTAGATGAAGCACATTGTCTTTGGTCAGATGCTGTCCACCATCATATTACAGGTCAGTCTAATAGATAACCTTTCTCCTTATTGTAAAAAGAAATACTTGGAATTTCTAGAATAAATTGTTTTCTAAATATAATTTTATTAAGAATTTAGGGATACTGTAACTTGATCAGATACCCTCCCATTACTCTCTTTTGTCTCCCCTCTTCTACCCCATCCTCTTTCCAAGGAGACCTTCTTCTATTTTGGTTTCTTGCTTACTCTTTTATGATGACCCATTTTTTGCCCTCCTTTATCATCTATGTCAAAAATGAGTGAACTCAATATTGTGCAAGTCTTGTGGAGGTAATGACATCCACTATGAGGTTATGAATATACTGGTCACTTCATGTCTAGAGGACAGTGTCTGAAAATGTTCCTCTTCCCTTTGGCTCTTTGCAGGGCAAAATAGAGATGGTTCATTAACACTGAGCTCTCAACAGCCTCTTATTTTCAACATGTTGATGATTTTGAGTTTTCTCAGTTTTCACAGCCATCTCCAAAAAGAGGCTTTTTTGACCATTGGTGAGAACAGGGCTTTCATAGTCAGGGATGAACCTCCAAACCAGGCACAGATTATGGAAGGAAAGGATCTAGGGGAAGTTCCATAATGGTGAAAGAGGCTGGTCCCCTTTCATAGATCCAAGCAGAGAGAGAGAGAGAGAGAGAGAGAGAGAGAGAGACATAGAGACAGAGACAGACAGAGACAGACAGAGAGAGAAAAGCCATCACCCATACCACACACAACAGAACAGCAAACAGGTGGCAGGGAGAAGAGAAAGATTTCCTTCCCCTTTATAAAGCCTTAGGGTGGGGTCTGGCAACCCTATCCCAGACTTGTTGGCTTCCTTTCTGGAATTTCCTTCCTGCACTGCTCTTCAAGGACAGGATGTTCATTTCTAGCTCCCCTGAGCTTCCTTACATCCTGCCTCACTACTGAGAGGGCTGGCTTCCTGTGAACATCCTCAGATACCCATCCAAGATCACTAAAAAGGTCAAGCTGACAACAAAATTTAACCATCACAAGGGCATATGTTCTTTCTGCTACCTCTTCCCCTATTCTCTGGGCCCTAATGGGTGTAATGGAGATATCTCACAGAGTGCTGAGCACTCAACTGCCACTTTGGGTGTGATGGAGATGTCTCATACTGGGCTGAGCACTCACCTGTCACTTTATTTTTATTGTCCATAATGAGTTACATTATTTAGTGGGCAAACAATGAGTTGTTATCCCCAATTCCCTGATGTCCCACCTCCTCCATCCCCAAATAGCTGGATACCCTCCTCCATGGGTCATCTGGATCAGTCCCTGTGGCAGGGGACAATGGATAGCTAGTGTTCAGCCAGGTTCTCCTGGCCAAAGTATGTTGTTACTGAGGGGTGCCATTCCTCTGGATAACCTCCCCCACCAAGGCTCTCACAATCTTTCTACCCCCTCTTCCCCTCAGTTCCCTGAGTCATGGTGGATGAGAATTAAGGCTGCTTTAATGTTGTGAGCTTTGGGGTTTTGTGTTGAAAATTGTTGGTTTCTGTCTCACTGGCTTATCCTGTGTTGATTGAATGGCTGTGGCTGTGGGCCCCTTGTTCATCCCGTCATTCTCTGTGGGGTTCCATATGGATCCTCCATGGTATGACTGTGGTGGCTCCTCTCTTGCCAGAATCTCAGGTATTGGGCTACGGTCAGTTGGTAGGCTTAGATGGGCCCCAGCTCTCTCGCTGCATCCTGAAAAATACAAACACATTCTCCATCAGAGAGTGAGATCAGTGTAGGTTAACAAATATACACAATTCTGGATTACCAAGATTCTATTTTTAGTAGCCTCCCTGTCAATCGCTCCCATATTGTATCTTGTCTTGGGAGACCAAGAGTACGGGATCTGGTGCCTATCACCCAGCAACCCAAGTTCCAGACAAGGGCTCTGCCTCACTGAGTGGAAAATTTGGCCGAATTTGAAAGCTGTTGATTGTCTCCCCAAACCCAGGCTTCCCCATTACACAAGTGCTCCTTTCTTGGTTCGCTGTTCTCTCCCATTAGGAGTTATGGTTGGCCTACTCATGGCTGCAGATTGTGTTTCATGTCAGTGGTCTCTGTTTACTCCAGCTTTTGTTGATCAGTTTCCCCTGGCAGCCTGTGCAGTGCCTTCCAGCACTACACTAACTGCCTTTTGGGAGCTGGATACTGTTCCAGACCTCAAAGTGTCTCTCGATGCTGGTCTATAGCATTCTGTGATTTCTTCAGCAACAGGGTTTTGTCTCCAACCTGGGGAGGGCACTCAAGGGCTTTGACAGAATTCTGTCTTATTGTTGGGGCCTCAATGAGTTGCTTTGGTCAACAGCTCAGTGAGGGAAGGAACCAGTGGTTGGAGCCAGGGGTTGTCAGATTGATCTAATTGTTCATAGACTTGACTCTCTCCCCTAACACTCATGGCTCCTCTTGCCAGTTGACTCCCACTACTTGCTCAATAGGTTACAGTATACTCATGAGGATTATATGTTTTTGAACCTAATATGGTTTAACCTAATGCTTAAACCATTCCCCTCCCCCATCCCTTACCCCTCATTCATAACCTCTCACTTCTTTCTACTAGTCTGTGTAGAGTTTATGGTTATCCTGGTTAAGGACCGTATATGAGGGAGAATATGCAGCATTCGATTCTCTGTTCTTTTGAGTGTTCGCTTAGTAAGATCTGCTTGAAGTCAGACCATTTTTTTCCTAAATTTTGATATGTCATTTTTCCTTTCAGCTGAGTAAAATTCCATTGTGTAAATATACCACAGTTTCACTGTCCATTCCTCTATGGATGGACATTTGGGTTGATTCCAATTCTTAGATATTATAAATTGAGCTGCTATAAATATAGTTGTATAAAATTTTCTGCATCGAGATGTGACGTCTTGCGGGTAGATGCCTAGTAGAGGGATAGCTGGGTCCATTGGAAGGTCTATGTCCATTCTGTTCAGAAGTCTCCACACTGCTTTCCATAGCAGTTGTACAAGTTTGCAATCCCACCAGCAGTGAATGAGGGTTCCTTTTTAACCATATCCTTGCCAGCAATGATTATTGTGGAATACTTTAATTCCTCCATCAATTATGATGGATAACTTTGCTGGGTAGAGTAGTCTAGGTTGGAATCCGTTCTTCTTTAGGCCTAGAATTGCTTTGTTCCAAGCTCTCCTGGCTTTTAAAGTT
The DNA here is from genome assembly GCA_004024765.1 of Zapus hudsonius. Taxonomy (NCBI): domain Eukaryota; kingdom Metazoa; phylum Chordata; class Mammalia; order Rodentia; family Dipodidae; genus Zapus; species Zapus hudsonius. The sequence continues at coordinate 22,308 of PVHP010019743.1, forward strand.
TCTATGGAGAAGTCTGACGTGATTCTGATGGGTTTTCCTTTATACATGACTTTCCTTTCTCTCGTTGCTCTAAGGACTCTCTCTTTATCCTCAATGTTTGGCATTGTAACTATGATATGTGTTGGGGTTTTCCTCCTTTGGTCTAATTTGTTTGGGGTCCTCCATATTTCTCTTAGCTGTACATGATTATCTCTAGCCAAGTATGGAAAGTTTTCCTTAATGATTCTGTTGAAAATATTTTCTATGCCCCTTGTTTGGTTTTCTTCACCTTCTGGGATACCCATGATCCTGAGATTAGGTCTTTTTATGGCAACCCACATTTCCCTTGAGTCTTGTTTACTTGCTCTTTTGAATTTTGTCAAGGTTCTGATTTTTCTCGAATTCTTCTCTGTTTGTAAGAGATTCTAGGGATGTTCTTATTATTTCAATGTGGTTTTTGTTTTCTGCAACTCCTTTCTGGGTTGCTTCTATCATCCTGTTGAGATGTGATTTCATTTCAAGGTTTGATTTACTTACTTCTTCCTGACAGTCATTCTTATATTTGCAGATGTCTCCGGTTAATTTAGGAAGCTGGTTTTTGATACCTTCAGTTTGCTGGCTTGCCTTCAGTTCTGATATGTCTCTCCTGACATCCATTTGGTTCTCCTCCATTATATTAAGCCTGGTGGCAAAGCTAATGAGCTGACTTTGTACCCTTTCAATATGTTGGTCCATCTTTTCTTGCATGACTAATATTAAGTTCTCCTTAGGATCTGTGCCAATATGGTCAGGGTTTGTGTCTTCCTGGGCCTGCCTCTGTTCGCTCCCTTTAGTTGTGTTGTTGATGTCATTTGGCGTGGTTTCCTCAGCTGGTGTAATATTCTTGCATTGAGGTCTGCCCTTGTTGATTCCACTTGAGGTGGTTGGTGGGATGCCTTCGAGAAATCTGAGCACTGGAAAGGTGCAGCGGTGGGAAAGTAGCCGGTTCCATGGGGGGGAAAGCAACCGGGTTGAGGTGGGATAACAGCCGGACCCAGGCAGAAAAAGCAGCCGTTCCAGGATGGGAAAGCAGCTGTGACGTGGGGTAGGAAAATAGCCGGGTCCTGGGCTGAAGAGGAGCCAGTTCCCAGGCGTGAAAGCAGCTGAACCCGGGACAGCAAGGCAGCCTGACCCAGGCGGAAAAGGCAGCTGGGTCCCTGGGTGGGAAATCAGCTGGGTCTCGGGGGGGTAGTAAGGTGGGAAGCTTGGCCCCCGGGTGCCAGAAAGCCGGCCAGCTAGGGCCCCGGGGTGGTGGGCACGGGGCAGTTTGGGCCCCAGGGTGGCAGGGTGCCGGCAGGCTAGGTTCCCGGGGTGGCTGAAACGCAGGTGGCTAGGGCCCCAGGATGTTGTTTCCTCCTCTGGAGGCGCCATGGGCCATCGGCAGAGGAAAAACAGAGAAGCTGCAGGAACCGGGAGCCGAGATGTCCGCTGTCTCAGGGCTGGGGCCCACAGAGCTGGGGGGATGGCGGGACACAGAGGTGATCAGATGTGTGTTGTATATCCACGTGTTTCTTTATTCAATTGGGGAATTACACTTTATAGGAAAAAGTGGGTCCGGGACATGGGGAATGGAAAGGGAGATTGGTTGATGGGGATGGGGAGTTGGCAGCCTGCACAGGGATAGGTGGGTGGGACAAGTGGGTGGGGACAACCTGAGAACACCTCATTTGGGGGTCATGAGTGGAGGGAAATACGTGATGCTAGCCAAGGTCCGGTCAGTGGGGATGGGTACAAGGAAGTTTTGCTGATACCCAATGCCAGTTCTGCTGAGATGGGAATGCTGGTTTCGGTGGCCAGCCCATGAGGGTGGTCAGGGTAGGTGGAGCTGGGAAACGCCTACCGAGTTGCCGGGGTTTCACCTCTCTCATACACCATTAACCCTTTGCTCTCCGTGCCCTCAGTAGCAGAGCCAACAGGTAGTGCCCAACACCAGGGTACCAGGAAGCTGGCCGGCTAGGGCTTCAGGATGGCGGGCATGCAGGCTCCTCAGGCCCTGGGGTGCCAGGAAGCTGGCAGGCTAGGGCCCCAGGGTGGCGGGCACACAGTTGCCTAAGGCCCCGGGGTCCGGGAAGCCGGCAGGTTAGGGCCCTGGGGTGGTGGGCATGCTGGCAGCTCAGCACCTGAGTGCCAGGAAGCTGGCTGGCTAGGGCTCCATGTTGGTGGGAACACAGGTGGCTCGGGCATTGGGGTGCCAGGAAGCCGGCAGGCTAGGGCTCCATGGTGGTGGGAACGCAGGCAGCTTGGGCCCCTGGGTGTTGGGAAGCCAGCAGGCTAGTGCCCTGGGGTGGCGGTCACGTGGGTGGCTTGGCCCCTGTGTGCCGGGAAGCCGGCAGCTAGGGCCCTGGGGTGGTGGGCCCAGAATGTGGTCAGCTCAGGCTCTGGGGTGCTGGGGAAGGTGAGCCGCTCAGACTGCTGGAGCAGGTCCTGTTGGCTGGTCTGTTGTACTCACTGCCTCCAGTGTGTCCTTGTGATCAATTCAGGTTCCAATCAGAATAATCTGTTGCTGGAAAGTGTCTGAAGTTGAGGACCTGGTTATTGCTTGCGTCTATGGCCCGGATCACAGCTAAAAACCCTATCCTCTGTTCCCCTAGGGACACTGCGTGGCTTCTAGTTTGCCATCATGAACTGGAAGCCTCATCTGTCACTTTGGGTGTGATGGAGGTGTCTCATACAGTGCCGAGCAATCATCTGTCACCCTGACAAGTCTTGGTTGCCCCTAGTAATCATTGTCATCTGCAGTGGTGGCTTGCCTAGGCCTAGAAGAGATATTTCTAAATTAGAGAAATATTAAAAATGCTTTGGAGTCTGGAAGTGTAACTCAGTGGCTGATGTGTTTAAGTTGGTATGAGGTTTCATCTTTCCACAAAACAAACCCCACATGAAACAAGAAGCACCCCATTTCCAGGTTTTCCTAATAGTTCCAGAACTATTTTTTAGTCTTCTTTTTTGTTGTGGGACAGGGGATTGAACAGAGGATCTCCTGCATGCTAAGCAAGTGTTCTAACATTAAGCTAAATCCTCAACCAAGAGTATATTATTTTTTGAATATTTTCAGTTTGGGCTGGTGAGATGGTTCGATGGTTAAAGGTGCTTTGCAAAGTCTGACGGCCTGGGTTTGATTCCCCCTTGTGTTTGATTCCCTAGTACCCACATGAAGCCAGACACAAAGTGGCACATGTGACTGGAGTTTGCAAAGACTAGAGCCCCTGGCACCCCATACTCTCTGTCCCTCAAAGAAATACAATTTCAAACCATTTTATGTACATCATGCAAATGCTCAACATATTTGTACATATGCATAAATCTAATTTTCCTATATTAAATGAATTTATAGGATTGTTTTTTCAAAGAATACTTCTATTTTACTTCTTATTAAACAGTAATATATAAATTTCCTTTAGTAAAAGTTACTGTATTTGTTAAACAAAGTTAACAATGTGTTTTCTTTCTTGGCTCTTGCAGGAATATCAGTGGATTCCCACCTGCAGATGGTTTACTTCTCTGAAGGAACTCTCATATGGGTAAAGGAGGTGGCCAACATGTCTGATGTGTCTGACCTGAGAATTTTTTATAGAGGTTCAGAATTAATCTCTTCTATCTCCATAGACTGGCTTTATCAAAGAATGTATTTCATCATGAATGAACTGGTTAGTCTGAGAATTTAAAATGAATGGCTAGCTATTGTTACTGATGTGCCTATTTTGCTATATAAAAAAGTAAACACAGTGCTATCATTGAATAAATACTGCATACTTACTTTAGACACTAGATTAGCAATGAATCATATAGGTCTATGGTCATGAACTTGCTATATCAGAAACATAGATGAACATGCTCATGTCTTTCTATAATGCCAGAAATTATCAAATAATAATTTTACCTAGTACAGTTATAAAGGCAACAATTTTTCAGATAGTCCCACTTTTCTTGATAATCTAGACCCAGGAAAACACATTTTTTTTTGTTTTTATTTGAGGAAGGGTTTCACTGTAGCTCAGGCTGACCTGGAACTCACTTTGTAGACCAAGGCTGGCCTTGAACTCATTGTAATCCCCCAAATCTGCTTTCACACTAGGCCATTTTTTTGAATTCCAATCTTAATTACTAATGTTACCTCACAAATTAAACATTACATATCACACAGTAACTGTATCTCTTATCCATCTACATCTATCCTTATATGTAGGTTGTAGAATGACTATAAACAATTAATAAAATGGAGAGTTTTTAAAGAGGCATTAAGAGCCAAAGCTGGAAAAACTGCTAGAAATACAAAGGTGTCTGTATTAACAAGATAACCTGCTGCAGGAGAAGCTCCATCAGGCTTCAGGGTCAGAAATGAGCTGCAGGAGCAAAGGGAAGTGAATTGGATCCAGATGAATAAGTCTAGAAGGATGATTAGCCAGATGGCCATTCAGTAGGTCTTGTCAGTAGCAGGGACAAGCCACACTGAATCTTCTGGATCAGGTAGATGTTTCTACCTGACACACACAACACACACACACACACACACACACACACACACACACGCTGTGGAGGTTTAACTTTGGTGTCCTCCATAGTATCAAATGTTCTGAATGCTTGGATCCCAGCGGATAGCAGTTTTGGAATTGGAATCTTGCTGGAGGTGTGCGGTAGGTGTGTAGTTGGAGATGGGCTTACGGGTGTTAGAGTCATCTTCCCCTTGGTAGTGTTTGCCACATTCTCCTGCTGCTGTTGTTCTGATATTGGCTAGGAGGTGATGCCCAGTTTCTGCTCATGCCATGCTTTTTTATGCCATCATGGAGTTACCAATCAAATCTGTAATCCAAAATAAACCTTTTCCTCCCACCGGCTGCTTCTGGTACTTTTTGCCAGCAACAAGAAGTTAGCTACAACACATACCAAGTGGAAAGGTGACAGGTTTGTGAAGGTTACCAACATTTCCATGCAAGGTTTGCACTTCTTTATGGGTTCCAAGTAGGAAGTAACATTGTTTCCTTGGTTTGTCCAATAAGTTCTTGGGCCTCATTAACGAAAACACTTTATTGACAGCTTCCATAATTATAGACAATAAGCCATGATAATTCCCTCCCCACCCCCTCTTAAATTCACCCTACATCATATGCCCTCTCTCAATTACTCTCTATTTTGTTTCAATGTCATCATCTTTTCCTCCTATAAGGAATGTCTTGTGTAGGTAGAGTCAGGAAATGTGAAGTCATGAATATCAAGGCCATTTTATGTCTGGAAGATTGCATTGCAAGCAGTCTTACTCTTCCTTTGGATCTACAATCTTTCTGCCACTTCTTCCACAATGGAACCTGAGCCTTGGAAGGTGTCATAGAGATGTCTCAGTGCTGAACACTCCAGTATCACTTCTTTTCAGCACTATGATGTATTTTGAGTCATCCTGGTGGTCACTGCCATCTGAAAAGAGAAGCTTCTCTGGCAAAGTGCAAGCAGCACCAATATATGGGTAAACATATTTTTAAAAGTGCTTATAAGGCAGTTTGGTGAGCATAATATAGTCTTTTAGCAAGATGGCAGCAAGCATTACTCCCATAGAGCTCATGGTCTCCCCTGCCATAGGCTTTTGACTAGGTCTTCAGTACCAGGCATGTATTCCCTCCCAAGGAGTGGGCCTCCAGTCCAATTTGAGAGTGGTCAATTTCCCCCATAACTGACATGCTACTGTTGCACAAGTTGACACATTTGGCCCAGCTGGCCAAGCTAAAATCTTCACTGCTTCACTGCTGTTCACCACCGTTGATGACTTCTCTCTCCTATAGGGTTGTGTGCAGTCATAGCTTTTACCAGCTTTCTCTCAGTTAACAGGGAGGAGGTTTACAGCTCAGCTTCCGCTTGATTTCTCAGTTACCTGCAGCCCAAACATATGTGGTCTTCAGCAATTGGGTCTTACCATCTCATTATGGTGGCAACCAAGAGCCTTGGCAATGGTTGGGATTAGTTTTCCTTGATATGATTTTAATATGCCTGTGTGCTCCTATAGTCCTAATAAACATAAGAGTGACACCCTTTTTATTCCCAAGAACAAGCCATTTATCAGTCTGTGCTGCATGGGTGGTGCTGGACAGATGGAGATGTTCATGTGCCCACCCAAGAGCAGAGTCATGCTCCTCCCTCAAAATGGAGTCAAAAGCTACTTATAAAATAAAGACTCTTGGGACAAGACCCAGTCTCTCTGCAAAACAATTTTTACACTTTGTGGAATAATTGAGAGCAAGACACAGCCTAATTTCAAAATTAGTCTATGAAAGAGTCCTGACCTACCCTTAAGTCATCTTTACTTGTGCTTTTCCAGTCACAGTTTTTGTTGTTTTGTTTTGTTTTTATTTCTTAGGGTCTTGTGTAATCCTGCATAGCTTTGAACTCAGTATGTAGTTGTAACCATTCCTTTCTCATTGCTGGTACAAAATATTAGACTGGAAACAGTTTATGGAAGCAAAGGGTTTATTTTGGCTTATAGTTTTGAGGGGAAGGTCCTTTCTTGGCAAGGAAAGCATGGCAAGAGCAGATAGCCAGCACCACATTTTTACATTAGCAGTGAGAAGTAGAACAAGCTAAAGAGCACCAGGTAGGTCTGGACTGTCACAATGCCACTAACAGTGGAAGACTTCCTCCAGTAAGGCTCCACCTCCTAAAGGCTCTACAAACTTCCCAAACAGTGCCACCAACAGGAAACCAAGCATTCAAACACATGCGTCTGTGGGGATATTTAAATTCAAATTACTACAGGTAGTCAATGATGACCTTTACTTCTGATCTTCCTGCCTAATTGCATTAGGCTCCTCAGAGCTCAGATTACAGGTGACCAATTTGACCACCCTTTAAGTGTGCTTTGTATGTTTTTATTGCAATTATCACAATTCTAAGCCCACAACAAGTATCCAGGAAATAATTGGTGGTCAAATTAAATACAGACAGACATTGATCCTATTGTCATTTTGGATTTTATAGGTGTATGTCTGTGATTTAGAGAACTGCTCAAATCTTGAGGAGATTACTCCACTTTCTATTATTGCCCCCCAAAAAGTTGTGGCTGATTCCTACAATGGGTAAGTGTTAGTCTCGTTAATTTGTGTTCTCTCTCATTGGCAAAAATCTTTGTGAAATGTGTTAACAAAACACGTTAGCACCAAATGAGTACAGAGCATCTTATTTCAGGTAAATTTAACTAAGTTTCTAGGCAGTTTTCATTTTATAGTGTCAGTAAGAAATCACTCTCAAACTTAGCTGTCTCCTGTACATTGATATAGAAGTGTATGGAGAGATCTTTTGTTAGGGACTTGGGACCTTGGTTCTAGTCCTGGATTTGTTACCACTTTATGGGACTCAGCTGTCCCCATGAGAAGCATTTTTCATCAGGTGCTTGCCTTGCTGAGCAGCCCAGTTCTCCTCTATCTTTTAGTCTGGTTCTCACACCTGTTAGGATGATTTGACAAGAAGGCTTCCTTATGAGATAGGATTTTGTGGTTAATACTAATCACAAATTTCAATAATAAATAAGTATTTTTTCACTCTTAGCCACTAAGCAATCTCTCCAGCTCTCAATTTTTACACTCTTGCAAATGAAATGGACACAGTTAAGCTCAGATGTGCTACTAATTTGAAGTAGGGTCACATGCAAGCAAGTCTGTGACTGTGCTATTGGTTAACTAACCATATAGGGAAGACATGATATTCTGAGAATGAGGTGAACTATATTTACTGTTGTAGTAGTCAGGGTTCTCTAGAGGAACAGAACCAACATAATGAATTATAGTTATAAAAAAAAGAATTTATTGAATTAGCTCATAATAGTCCCACAATTGCAATCTGCAAGCTGAAGAGTCAAGAAACTGGTAGCCACTGAGTTCATGTTGCTGGAGGCCTCAGCAGTCCCGATTCAGCACAGAAGGACTAAAGGCTTCCTGGGGAGCCGCTGGTCCAGGCTGGATGGCTGAGGAAGCTTCATCCTAATGCCGACAAAGAGATGCATGAAAAACACTGGAGGCCAGTCAGGCAGGGAGGCAGGGAGAGGCAGAAATTTCTTTCCTCTTTATATATAGCCTTAGGGTGGGGCCTTTCAACCTTATCCCTGACTTGTTAGCTTCCCAAGTCTGTAGAATTTCTTTCCTGCATTGCTCTCTTAGGAAGGGATGTTCATTTCTAACTCCACTGAACTTCCTTACATCCTGTCCCCTACTGAGAGGGCTGTCTGCCTGTGAACAACAAGATTATTAAAATGATCAAGATGACAACAAAACCTAACCATCACAACTGTGAATGTTTTGTTTTGAACTCCAAATGTTCATGAATGCGAAAGATGAAAACATAGAGTTATATTGGGGTTATTTCTTAAGTATGATTGAAATAATAAATTATTTACTAGTAAGCAAAGTTAGTATGGGCAGATTAAACATTTTTTTTTCCTGTGGGAATAAAGTTTACTTTTATTTTGAGTGAAAAAAATTACAGACCACACAATATATTTTTTTCTCTTGACTGGAAAAAGGTTGCTCATTGTGATTTATAAATGAAACTTTTTTACTTTCTTAAGTTTTAGAGATTCATTTTTATTTTTGGTTTGAATTCCTAAATTATAGAATATTAAAAAACACCCTCTAATATAGAACAGTCCTTTGGACTATCTAGGTATTATTTACCTTACTTGTAAATGTCTAAGATTCTATGAAATGCAACCTTGCCTGTTGACAGTTACAGAACAGTACTCTTTCTGAGAATAATGGACTCAAGCCACTAAGTTAGCCCTTCTCTGAGGTATTCATCTCTGAGATATTCAGAGACTTTTCCCATTAGAATGAAATTGACTAGAAATGGTTATAACAATTAGTATTGATGACAATTTCTTTTTTTTTTCTTTCATGAAATTTGATCATTTATTTCATTTCTTTCTTTTTTTATTGTCCATAATGAGTTACATTATTTAGTGGGAAAACAATGAGTTGTTATCCCCAATGTCCCCCTCCCCATCCCCAATCAGCTGGATATCCTCCTCTGTGGGCCTTCTGGATCAGTCCTTGTGGTAGGGGACAATGGATAGCCCAGTCTTCAGCCAGGTTCTCATGACCCAAGTGTGTTGTTACTGAGGGTTGCCAAGTCTCTGATATTCTCCCCCACCATGGCTCTCACAATCTTTCTGCCCCCTCTT
>PVHP010019744.1:0-12012 GCA_004024765.1 Zapus hudsonius
ACCCATCAGTAACAACACACTTGGGCCAGGAAGACCGGGATGAGTACTAAGATATACAGGATCCCTTGCCACAAGGACTAATACAGACAGCCCACGGAGGAGGATATACAACTGATCAGGGAGGGGGAGGGGGGGAATTGGGGAATTCGGGATAACAACGCATGGTTTGCCCACTAAATAATGTAACTCATTATGGACACTAAATATATATTAAAAATATTTAAACATAATAATGTTATGAATTTTATATGATATTTTCCTCTACCAACTCTTCTATATTTTGCCTATAGTAAATACTGTTAGGGTTTTTAAAAATAATTAATTTTAAAAAGTTAAATGTTTATGTGTGGTCTTATGTGCGACTGTATGTATGTGCGGCAGTATCCGTGTGTGTCTGCCACAGCAAGTGTGTAAAAGTGAGAGATCACTTTGAAGTTGTCCCTTGCCTCTCCATCTCATCATTGAGGCCAGGTTTCTTGCTTTGCTGTTCTTTCCAGTGCTTGCCATCTGGCAAATTCTTTTGTCTCCACCTACTGATTTACCATTAGCATCAATGTACTGGGATTACAGGAGACAGACCCTGTTTTCTGCTTTATCTTGTTTGTGGTTTGAAGTTACTCTGCCACTTTAGTTGAGAAGCAAGCATGCTAAATGCTGAGTAATCTCCCCAACCCCTCATTAAATATTTTCATAAAACAACTCAGATATCATATTCAAATATTATCTCTGCTATAGTAATTTATAATTAAATTGTGAACAGCTTTTCTCTAATGTAATTAATTTTACGTTCCCCATCCTTGGAGAGTGTACTCTAATGCTATTTTGCTGGGATTATAGAGAAATTTCTAAGAGTTGGACTTTGCAATACCTTCACAGTGCCTCATATAATGTTACTTAGTAACTATAACTTGTGAATTTTAGAGATATAAACTTTTAACTTTTTTTCTTTATTATCCATAATTTGATACAGTGAATGAGCAAATAATGTGTTGGTATCCCCAGTTCCCCAATTTCCCTCTTCCCTGTCCCCAATCAGCTGGGTATCCTCCTCCATGGGCAGGCAGAATCAGTCTATTGGGTAGAGGGTTATGGATAGCCTAGGATTCAACCTGGTTCCACCCCCCTTTGTATGCTGTTACTGAGGGGGGCCATGTCTCTGGACATTCTCTTCCACCATGGCTCTTACAATCTTTCCACCCTCTCTTCACCTCAGCTCCCTGAGTCATGGTAGGTGAGTATTAAGGCTGTTTTATTGTTGAGGTCTTAAGGGACTCTGTACTTCTGCTCTAGGTTCTGTTGAAGATTGTTGGTGTCTGTCTCGCAGGCTTATCCTGGGTTGACTGGCTGTGTTTATAAGTCTCTTGCTTATCCCACCACTCTCTGTGGGGTTCCATGTGAATCCTACACTGTAGGTCTGGGAGTGGCTCTTCTCTTGCCAGGATGTCAGCTATCGGTCTGTGGCTGGTTGGTTGGGTTGGAAGAGCCACAACTCTCCCTGCCTTCTGAAAAGTACAAACAGAATCTCCATCAGAGAGTGAGATCACTATAGGTTAACTGAGATACACATTTCTGAATTGGTTAGATTCTATTGTTAGTAGCCTCTTTGTAAATACTTTATAAAGTGAATTTCTCTTTGAGGGCCAAAGATTTTGGTTCCCAATGTATTTCATCCTGAGTCCCCAATTCCAGTCAAGGATTCCTCGTCACTGAGTGTATTAAAAGCCATTGATTGCCTCCTCCAGGCTTTGGCTCCTCCATTGCACATGTGTTCATTTCTTGGTTCACTGTTCTCTCCCAGTACAAAGTGTGTTCAACCTACTAATGGCAGCAGACTGTGTTTCATATAGGTGGTCTCTGTTTACTCCAGCTGTCGTTGACCAGCTTCCCCTGGCAGCTTATGCAGTGCCTTCCAGCACTACACTAACTACCATCTGGGGGCTGGTTACTATTCTGGACCTCAAAGGCTCTCTCAATGCTGACTGATGGCTTTCTGTGTTTTTTTTTTTTTCAGCAGCAGGATCGTACCTCAGGCCTGGGGTAGGTATTCAAGAGCTTTGACAGTATCCTGTCTTCTTTTTTGGACCTCATGGGTCACTTTGGTCAACATCTCAGTGAGGGAAGGAGCCAATGACTGGGACCAGGATTTTCCAGACTGATCAATTTTTCACAGGCTTAGACTCTCTCCCCTTCTATTCACGGCCCCTCTTGCCAGACGACACCCACTACTTGCTCAATAGGTTACATTAGGAATGTGAGGATTTTATGATTTTGAATCAATTTTGGTTTAGCTTCATGTTTAAGTCATCCCCCTCATTCCTTACCCCTCTTTCACAAACTCTCACTTCTCATGGCTGGCTTGCATAGAGTTTATGGTAAACCACTTTAGGAACCACATATGAGGGAGAATATGCATTGTTTGACTCTCTGTTCTTGCATAGTACCAAACTTAATCTTCATTTTTTATAACAAAGAGTGGAACTCAAAACCTCTTTTTAAATCATCCATATTTAAAGTAATTGATTCATTTCTCTTGTACAATGAATGCAATAAAACATAAATATTGTTAGGTGTGTGAGGTAGTTTGAATCAATGTCCCCCAATAGATTCAGAAGTTTATTAAAGGCTGTTCTCCAGCTACCTGGCTGGAGGAGGTGCCACTCTGGGTGGATTCTAGGGTCCAGCCCTATGTGTTTCTAAGGCAGATCTGGAATTCCAGTATGCAGACAGCTGTCTATGGGCTACCCGCTTTGAGAATGTACTCAGTGGAGTTGCTGGTTATGGATTTTCTCTCTCTGCTTGGACCAGGGAAAGGGGGCCAGCTTCTTTTGCAATTATGGAGCTTCCCCTGGATTTGTAAGCTTTAAATAAGTCCCTTCTTCCTCTCATAAACAGTGCCTGGTTTGGAGGTTCATACCAGCAGTATGAGAAGACTACAATAGTTTTGATCTATCTTGTACTTTGTGGAGGGGAATCCACGCTGTGATAGCCACACATCAACAGCTGGTGTGTGAAATGAAGCTCTTCTTCAGTTTCTGAGGTCCCTGTTGATGTGCAGAGGACTTTGTGGTGGTGTCTCAGCTCCCTTCTTGCTTCTGCTCATAATATTGGCCATGTCAACTTCAAAGTCTCTGATCTCAAATCACAGCTCCTGTCTACGAAGTGATCTCTACTGTTGGGTGGTCCCTGAGTTCCCTGAGCTACATGCAGCTAAGCAGGCTTTTCTGGAGCTTTTTTTCTGCCACCTGCAGAGAACACATCTTTCTCTTCCTGCTGTTGAAGATCACTGGCAGCCAAATATGTGCTGACTTTGGAAGCAAGAAACCATTTCAGGTTGAATTTTGCATACAAGACAGAATTGTTCTCAAATATCTGTAAAGTCATTTAATGTTATTGTCAGGAAATATGTTCATATGTTGCACCTTGGGACCAAGACTCTTGAGGATGTAGAACCTGAGTTAAGTTCTCCCAGGGTCTCTATGGCTGCATCCATTACTTCTGATCTGCATCCTTTCTCCTATCATCTGGTGACAGGAAAACTCTGCCCCTGACTTACCCTGTTTTGCGTAATACATTTTAGCTGATTTTATATTCTTTATGTTCTGTTATTCTTGCTTTGGCTCATGATATTTTATGGAATTTCCTCTAAGGGAAACAAACACTTCCTATGAAGCTATTTGGGTAAGGAGGGTGAATTTAGAATCAGGTAATCAAAATAATTCCTACCTGTGATTTTTTCCTCATAAGATTCCAAAACAATGAAGGAAGGCTATTACCATTGCTGAAGACTGCCAATCAGAACTGAATGGTAAAACCCTACACTGAAGAAACCACACCCTTTGGTTGAAAATATAGACAGATTAAGATTGAATAGGGTTGGAAAGTTTCCTCCTCGCTGGTTAGTTTTCATAAGTGCAAGAAGATGCTATACATACTTACTGGATATCACCCAGTGTTGAACCCTAAATTCTCCAATATGACCTATTATGCAATATGGGTGTTCTGGGTCAATGCCCGTCATGGGGTAACTTCTACTACTACTACTCTGGTTGGATTTTAGACTTGTTCCATAAGAGACAGCTCATGCCTGATATTGTAAACTCAGTCAAAAGCCATTGGGTATAATCTACTATTATTGTTTTGATAAATGTATATTTTTGTGTTGTCCAACTGCCTTCTCAGTTTTATACTCAGATTGGTTCTCCTGGCAGTTGAGCAGTGGGGGGTTGTTTTCTTTTCAACCTGACCTTTTGAGTAATCTTGGGTGTGTCTCTGACGTTGTTCACAGAAAGGCAGCCCTTTCAGTAGGGATGTAAGGAAGCTTAGGGGAGTTAAAATAAGATATCCTTTCCTAGGAGGGCAATTCAGGAAGGAAATTCTAGAGACTCATGGAGTGAACAAGGCTCGGAAAGGGTTTCAAGACCTTACCCTAAGGCTGTTTAAAGGGGAAAAAATCTCATTCTTCCCCCTGCCTGTTCTATGATGCTGGTGATTGGTTACTTTCTCTGCTTGGACCTGTGAAAGGGGACCAGCCACTTTCACCTTTATGGAACTTTCCCTGGATCTGTAGCTTCAAAAAATCTTTTCCTCCCATAAATTGTGCCAGGTTTGGAGGTTCATTCCTGCAGCATGTGGCTATGACAGTTTTGGTAGCAGGTCCTGGTGTGATATAGCTGAGATGAATCAGATTGTGTGAAATTTGGTCTTCTGGAAATTGTGTGCTGGAGGAATGGACATGGACTTGGTACTTGCATTTGATTATGTCTTCTAGAGTGGTATGACAAGTTTTTTGGACTATTCTGGAGAGAATTTGAAAATGCTAAATGCAAAGAAAATTGTATTTGGAGGCTAGGCTTATGAACATTCTAAGCAGAAAGAGAGACTACTCAGAACATCATTAGAACTGTGTTACTGGAATAAGAGCTGACTAAGCTCTACTACCCATGCCCAGATAGTTTGATCAAGGTTGAATTTAAGACTGAAGGTTGGAAAAACTAAACAAGTTTAGCTTACTGGCATATAAAGTGTCTTCAGGTTACCTAAGTTGCTGTTGTTAACACATTAGCAATCCTAAAGAAAACTGCTAAAGAAAGCCTAACTGCTCTACAATGAAACAATGGAAAGGATGCCTGAGGTATTTCCACACAGGAAGGACTGAATGATGGACTGTACAAACTGTTTTGAAAGGAAATAGTTGAAAGAACGGAACCTGCTCTTTAAGATTTTTTTTTCATTCCTGAGTTAACAACATGGCTGTGCCCTGAAATACCTAGTATTGCTCTTGGAAGCATGAGAAATGCATGCTTGGAGTGGGTTCTGAATTACACATAGTTCCAGGAGCTGATGCTGAGATGCATTGTACAGGAAAGGGTACGAAGCCCCTGGGAGGCCAGTGAATCCATTGGATGTTGGTTTGCAATGGAAACCCAAAGAAGTTTTGGATATACAAGGATTATGCCAGGGCTATGAGGGAGTGTTATTTGATCAGGTTAGAAGTTTTCTACAGCTTCTCAGATAAGTCAGAGAAGTGGAATCAGAAGATCTGGGCACTGTTAGTCACTGGTTGTAAAACAAGAAGAAATACAGATGTTTGATGTTTGCCTAATGGTTGTGTTGACATTGGTCCAGTCTCTCCTTTTTATGCTTCATAACAGTTGAAAATGTTTACTCTTTCCCATTATACGTTAAAAGTATGTAATTTGTTTTGATCTTACAAAAGTCACAGTTAAGGGAGCTTGCCTTGTGATGGGATGAGATTATGCATTTCTGGTTGTATGTGGGATAGTTTTATCATGTTAGGTGGAATTATGGTCCTATTACTATCTTCATGTGGAAATTAAATATAATGTAAGGAGATATGGTTTGATGTCATGGTGACAAGGGGTGGACTTTTCATAATTAAGCTTTTTGTTTGTTTGTTTGTTTCACTTTGTTTTGTTTTGTCAACCTGACCGTTTTAGTCATCTTGGGTGGGTCTCTGATGACATTGCTCATAGAAGACAGCACTCCCAGTAGTTGGAAAGATATAAGGAAGCTCAGAGGAGCTAAAATCAGACATCCTTTCCTGGGAGGGAAGTGAAGGAAGGAAATTCAACAGACTCATGGAGTCAACAAGCCTGGGAAAGGGTTGCAAGACCCCGCCCTAAGGCTCTCTAAGCAGGGAGAAAAATCTCTCTCTCCTCCCTGCCTGTTTTTTTTTTTTTTTTTTTTTTTTGGTGTGTATATGGTGTTGGTGATGGGTTTCTCTCTCTGGCTGCACCTGTGAAAGAGGGCTAGTGTCTTTCACCACTTTGGAACTTCCCCTGGATCTGAAAATTCAATAAATCCTTTCCAAACATAACCTTTGCAGGTTTGGAAGTTCATCCCAGCACCATGTGCCTGACTATGACATACAGAGAGTCATAACTGGTCACAGTGCTGAAATAAGTGACTGATGAGTGCTCAACTCTACACAGGACATAAACATCATCCATTCTATGGCTCAGGAACATCATCGAAGAGGGAATGAAAAGAATTTAAGAGCTAGAGGATGGGACAGACCACTTAGAAATTCCATTATATGGACAACACAAGCCCATAAACTCACAACTGCTTTGTTAGTTCCATAAGGCCTGCACATGACAGGGCCACTCAATATTTTGAACACTCCCTTCCCTGAGGTGCTAATTATAGCTAATATTTGGGGGAGCAATAAGCATTTTCTTCCTGATGTAGCCACTACAAAGTAGTGGGAAAATAGGGTTACATAGGAACTGGTAGAGATAATGGAGGGCAATGTGGGATCCATATGAGCAAAGTGATGATATATATATATATATATATATATATATATATATATATATATATATATATATGTGTGTGTGTGTGTGTGTGTGTGTTTGTGTGTATGTATATGTGTGTGTTTTAAACAATTCAGCTGACCTTTAAATTTCCCTAATTATAGCAGTAATTATTGTAGAGGTTTGTGTGTAAAGCTAATGCCCAGATTGCAAAAAAAAAAGGCTGATTATATATTCTACTGTATGGATGTACTATAGTTTATAGTCTCTACCAACTGAAAAACATCATTGTGGTTCCCATGTTGTCATTGGAATAATGAGTAAACTTCCACGAATTTCCATGCTCTGGCTTTAGGATGGATATGAATATTCAAATCATTTGTATACATGCTAGTGATTTTGTATACTAATTTGATCATCTAGTGAGATTAGACCTAATTTTAGTCAATATGGAAATGCCTTCTAAGGAGGCTGTGTGGAGCAGCATCTTGTTTGGCAGTGCAGAGAAGACTAGAAGCTTGCTGTGCCATAGAGTTGCTGACCCTCTTCTTCAACACATGTGATGTGCCCTTCCTAGTGATGTAAATTTGAACACACCAACAGGTCAGTAATCACATCTCTTTGTTCTCAACTATTTGGGGTAATATCTTTAAAAATAACATTAATTATATCTCATCGTTCTTTTGTAGAAACATTTCAATATTTCCTTATTTTAGAACTTGTTTTTAATATTTCCAATTAATGTAAACAGAAAACATGAATGTTTTAGTGTTGCATTCATTGAATATTTTCACTCGACATTTAAGATTGAACTAAACTCCAACAAGTTTTAAAAGACTCATTTAAAAAGTAGTGGGAAGATACAATTTGTTATGATTAATTGGAATTTTACAAATTTGTTCTTTTTTTTAAATATAAATTTATTGTCCATAATGAGTTACATTATTTAGTGGGCAAACCATGAGTTGTTATCCCAAATTCTCCAATTCCCCCCCTCCCCGTCCCTGATCAGTTGGATATCCTCCTCCGTGGGCTGTCTGTATTAGTCCTTGTGGCAAGGGATCCTGGATATCCTAATACTCAGCCTGGTCTTCCTGGCCCAAGTGTGTTGTTACTGATGGGTGCCATGCCTCTGGACCATCTCCCCCACCACGGCTCTCACAATCTTTCCACCCCCTCTTCCACTCAGTTCCCTAAGTCGTGGTGGGTGAGTATTAAGGCTGTCTTAATGTTGTGAGTTTAGGGGTCCTTGTGTTGCAAATCCTTGGTTTCTGTCTTATTGGCCTATCATGTGTTGATTGAATGGCTGTGGTTATAGGTCCCTTGTTCATCTGTCATTGTCTGCTGGGTTCCCTATGGATCCTCCACGATATGACTGTGGTGGCTCCTCTCTTGCCAGGATCTCGGCCATCGGCCTACGGTGGGTTGGTAGGGTTAGATACAAATTTGTTCTTTAAAGATTGAAAAGTTTCAAAGTTTTAATGAATCACATAAAGTAAACCTATGCCATTCTGATACTTTTTTGAAGATGAACTTTGAGACAAATATGTTATATTGTCATTACCAGAATTCAGCATGCATAAAATATTTATTCTTTTAATAATAGCTTCAATTCCCAATAGTAGCATACTGGAAATTCTGTGACTATAGTTATATCCTCCGTAGAAAGCAAAAATAATTCCACACATATTTTGACATTGTAGGATTCTTAATTTAGTGAGTACATTTTCCTACTCAATGTCATGTTCCACCAAATATATATATTAATGTTTCATATCCAAAAATGCTTTACATGATTTTTTGCTCCCATTTTCAATAGTATTAAAAGTTTACTCTTACATAATGAATTTATAAAAGATTTATTTACACAAGTGAAAAAAATACAAAAGGGGTGATTTATTAGGATTGACCCACTTATTATTGGAATCATACCATGGCATTTATATATTTGCATCAATTTCATTACTTGAGAAATTATTTCAGTGTGTGGTATGCATGCATGTATGTGTATGTGTGTTCATATGTGAGCACATATTTGTAGATTCCGTAGTTCAGTGTCTGCTGCCTTCTTATATTGCTCTTCACATTATGATTTGAGTCAGAATCTTTTCCTAAACCTAGAACCCTCTGTATCAATTAGACACACTAGGCAGTTCACTGATTGCTGTCTCTACCTTGATGTCAATTCCTTGTATCTAACTCCCTGCTCTTGGATTACTGGTGTTCACTACCACAGCTTAAATTTAATCTAGTAACTAGGGACTCAAGGTCATGTACTTTTGCTTGTATCTTAAGTGTTTCATGCACTTAGCCATCTCCCAGTCCAAGAAATTCTTGACTAACAGGGTCACCTCAATGAAGGCAATAAATAAAAAATAAAATAGAACAGTTGTGTTATCGGAATGAATAGTCATGCTTCACAGAGATTTTTACTATTTGGGGTAATTTTTAAAAATAACACTTTTGTCTAATATTATGGATTGAACCCAGGAAGCTTCTAACTTGTTTGTTAATGATGGTGTTTTCTCACTGCTAGAAATCGGATCCATTCCCAAACACTCCTTAGGGCTGGACCCCAGTATCTGACCCTAGTGACACCTCCTCCAGTCAGGTGCCAATTTGGGGAGCCAAGTTACAAACTTTAATAAAACATCTGAGTCTATGTGGGGCATATATTTAAACCATCAAATTACCCCATTCAAACACCTAATACACCAGATGTAATATACCAAGAGGGATAACTGGGTCTGCTGTGGCAGATAACCCTTAACTAGAAATTGGATCCATGGTAAACACTAATGAGGACCAAGAACTTCAGTGCCAAGGGGGATCTCCCACTAACCAGAGATCTATAGAGTGGCTAGACCCGTAAGAATCTTCCCAAGTTAATAATGTTTTTCTCATTTAACCTATACTGACCTCAATCTCTGTTGTAGATTTTGTGTGTATGTTTCAGAAAGCAGTGAGAAACGTGGACAACCCAATCCCACCAACAAGACCTGTGATGTTGCCTGACATCTAAGCAGGAGATGAACCACCCCTAACTTCTTATATAGCACCTAAAGGAAACATTTGAGGAAATGGCAAGATGAGCAAGAGAGCTACCTGTAAAGCAAGTCAGATAACCTGTGAAAGGATAATGGAGATAGACACTGATGATACACAACACAACCCAAAGCAGAAATCCAGAGACTGAAGACCTCAACAGTAAAGCAAACCTAAAATTAACCCAACATGACTCAGGGATCTGAGCAGAAGAGGGGGCAAAATGATCAAAAGAGCCATGGTGGGGGAGAATAACCAGAGCTTTCACCCCCTTCAACAACAAAACACAAAGAAAATTAACTGGCTACTTCTTTTACACTCCATAACCCCCTATCCCATGGACTAGTCCAGCAAGCCCACTGAGGAGGGCCCCCAGCAGGTTGAGAACAGGGAGGAGGGAAGTGGGAGTACCATCACAAGATTTCCTCCTACAATGGATATCACTGCTGTCAATAAATATGGGGAAAAAGACAGTTATTCCAGAGAAATGGACAACAAACTGAACAGGCCATTTGATGGTTAAAGCTCACAGAGTTAGGAAGGTCTCAGAGTTCCAGATTATGGGTCAGGAGTAAAGGTCACTAGTGAAACCCAGCAAGTGCCCAGAAATGAGACTAATCACAGTTGGAGGTAGTCAGAGAAGAGTCCTCTTCAGTATTCAGAAGGCTTGTTCATATTAGGAAACATCATTCTAGAAAGTAATCACCTGGACAGATGAGTGTGATCCATATTCAAATTCCCACAGAGTAAGAAATAGTAAATTCCTACTATACTGGCTTTTTAAAAGGCTGATCCCTGGTCACATACCTTTTACAACAAGGTTCCACCTATGAAAGGCTTCACAATTTTCCCATAGCCAGGGATCAAATTGTCAAAGCACATGAGTTTATAGAGGAAATTTCATTCAAATCACCATGATCACACACTCACACATACACATGCACATACACACACACATACACACACACGCACACACATGCGTACGCACACACACACACACTCACACAATATGTGTGCATGACTTCAATTTTCAGCCAACTCTCCCATAGGGAAATAAATATCTTTAAATTAAATGCTGATGATGTGATTCTATCTAACAAATCTTAAACAATAGTCCAAAGAAAGAGAACTACTTCCAAGTAACTTATATATGTAATATAATATTCATAGTAATATAAAAATTTAGAGTAATCAATAAGGTAAAAATCTCAATGTCTTATATTCAGTAAAAGTACCTAGCACAGAAGAAGCTAGAAGATATGATTTATAATTATAAAAATTAATAAGCTGAACTCTGCCCATGGTTAAGGCACAATTAACAGATAAGAACAAAATATTACAGTTATTTTATTTCCATTTACTATCTTCAGTAAGTCATTTGAAAGAAAGACTATGGTACCTAAAAACATGAAATGTATAAATTGACCCAAATCATAGTTTCATGCATAGAACTTTGAAACATTGAATGAAAAAAAATGAAGTTAATGATAAATAAAAGATTGTGGTAGAAGAGACAATATTGAAATTGAAGAAAAAACTGTAGTGACTATCCAAAGTGAAATGGAAGAAAACGCTTAAATTAAATTCAGAAACAAGATAATTATTTTCATCAATAACCTGAAATCCAGTTATATATATATATATATAACTAAAGAAATATGGTTACAAACAGAAATTATTGTACATTTCTACATTTATATATTAATAAGATTTAATAAATTTAGTTGTTTGGCATGTTACTTTTTGGCATGTGTGTGTATGTGTGCTTGTATGCATGTATATATGTGCAGTGTGAATGCATGCATTTATGTGTGTTTGCATGTGTGTGCATGTGTACGTGTGCCTGTGTGTATGGAGACAGAAATGGAAGTTGGCTGCATTCCTCAGTCTCCACTTTATTTTTCTGAGCCTGGGTTTCCCACTTGAATCCAGAACTCATTGATTCAGCTAACCCAGGTACTTCTTTGGTCTCTGCCTCCAGAGTGCTAGGATTACAGGTGGGCCAGCACACTCACATGAGATTTATGTGGGTGCATGGAATCTAAACTCAGGTCCTCACACTTGCATGGTAAGTCTTTACACATTGAGCCATCCGCTTAACCTAAAATTTCATTTTACAAGTACTTAGCAAACACATTCAGAAAATGACTGTAGTTTTGGTACTCCAGAAGAGTTAAAAAAGCATAGAAAT